>CM061147.1:20398902-20506402 GCA_030710495.1 Labroides dimidiatus
GAAATTCTCACAAATATCGATCTCCTATCGAAGAAAACCCCACCCGAGGTGATATGAAGGCATTCTGAACCAATTGTGAGGGCTGAAACCTCTTTTTTGGGATTTCCCATTTTCTGGCCGAAACGACAGGTCCGGACCTGACGTTTTGGTCCAAAATTCGACTTTCCCTTTTCGGCTGAAATTCTCACAAATATCGATCTCCTATCGAAGCAAACCCCACCCGAGGTGATATGAAGGCATTCTGAACCAATTGTGAGGGCTGAAACCTCTGTATTGGGATTTCCACGTGTCTGGTCGAAACGACAGGTCCGGACCTGACGTTTTGGTCCAAAATTCGACTTTCCGTTTTCGGCTGAAATTCTCGCAAATATCGATCTCCTATCGAAGCAAACCCCCCCAAGTTTCTGCCCGAAACGACATGTCCGGTTTTGACGTTGTGGTCCAAAATTCGACTTTCCCTTTTCGGCTGAAATTCTCGCAAATATCGACCCGAGGTGATATGAAGGCATTCTGAACCAATTGTGAGGGCTGAAACCTCTGTTTTGGGATTTCCCATTTTCTGGCCGAAACGACAGGTCCGGACCAGACGTTTTGGTCCAAAAGTCGACTCTCCGTTTTCGGCTGAAATTCTCGCAAATATCGATCTCCTATCGAAGCAAACCCCACCCGAGTTGATATGAAGGCATTCTGAACCAATTGTGAGGGCTGAAACCTCTGTTTTGGGATTTCCCATTTTCTGGCCGAAACGACAGGTCCAGACCTGACGTTTTGGTCCAAAATTCGACTCTCCGTTTTCGGCTGAAATTCTCGCGAATATCGCTCTCCTATCGAAGCAAACCCCACCCGAGGTGATATGAAGGAATTCTGAACCAATTGTGAGGGCTGAAACCTCTGTTTTGGGATTTCCAAATTTCTGGCCGAAACGACAGGTCCGACCCTGACGTTTTGGTCCAAAATTCGACTTTCCCTTTTCGGCTGAAATTCTCGCAAATATCGATCTCCTATCGAAGCAAACCCAACCCGAGGTGATATGAAGGCATTCTGAACCAATTGTGAGGGCTGAAACCTCTGTTTTGGGATTTCCCATTTTCTGGCCGAAACGACAGGTCCGGACCTGACGTTTTGGTCCAAAATTCGACTCTCCGTTTTCGGTTTGAATTCTCGCAAATATCGATCTCCTATCGAAGCAAACCCCACCCAAGTGATATCAAGGCATTCTGAACCAATTGTGAGGGCTGAAACCTCTGTTTTGGGATTTCCCCATTTTCTGGCCGAAACGACAGGTCCGGACCTGACGTTTTGGTCCAAAATTCGACTTTCCCTTTTCGTCTGAAATTCTCGCAAATATCGGTCTCTTATAGAAGCAAACCCCACCCGAGGTGATATGAAGGCATTCTGAACCAATTGTGAGGGCTGAAACCTCTGTTTTTGGATTTCCACGTTTCTGACCGAAACGACAGGTCCGGACATGACGTTTTGGTCCAAAATTCGACTTTCCGTTTTCGGCTGAAATTCTCGCAAATATCGATCTCCTATCGAAGCAAACCCCACCCGAGGTGATATGAAGGCATTCTGAACCAATTGTGAGGGCTGAAACCTCTGTTTTTGGATTTCCAAGTTTCTGGCCGAAACGACAGGTCCGGACCTGACGTTTTGGTCCAAAATTCGACTTTCCCTTTTCGGCTGAAATTCTCACAAATATCGATCTCCTATTGAAGCAAACCCCACCCGAGGTGATATGAAGGGATTGTGAACCAGTTGTGAGGGCTGAAACCTCTGTTTTGGGATTTTCCATTTTCTGGGCGACACGACAGGTCCGGACCTGACGTTTTGGTCCAAAATTCGACTCTCCGTTTTCGGTTTGAATTCTCGCAAATATCGATCTCCTATCGAAGCAAACCCCACCCAAGTGATATCAAGGCATTCTGAACCAATTGTGAGGGCTGAAACCTCTGTTTTGGGATTTCCCCATTTTCTGGGCGACACGACAGGTCCGGACCTGACGTTTTGGTCCAAAATTCGACTTTCCCTTTTCGTCTGAAATTCTCGCAAATATCGATCTCTTATAGAAGCAAACCCCACCCGAGGTGATATGAAGGCATTCTGAACCAATTGTGAGGGCTGAAACCTCTTTTTTTGGATTTCCAAGTTTCTGGCCGAAACGACAGGTCCGGACCTGACGTTTTGGTCCAAAATTCGACTTTCCCTTTTCGGCTGAAATTCTCCCAAATATCGATCTCCTATTGAAGCAAACCCCACCCGAGGTGATATGAAGGGATTGTGAACCAGTTGTGAGGGCTGAAACCTCTGTTTTGGGATTTTCCATTTTCTGGGCGAAACGACAGGTCCGGACCTGACGATTTGGTCCAAAATTCGACTCTCCGTTTTCGGCTGAAATTCTCGCGAATATCGCTCTCCTATCGAAGCAAACCCCACCCGAGGTGATATGAAGGCATTCTGAACCAATAGTGAGGGCTGAAACCTCTGTATTGGGATTTCCACGTTTCTGGCCGAAACGACAGGTCCGGACCTGACGTTTTGGTCCAAAATTCGACTTTCCCTTTTCGGCTGAAATTCTCGCAAATATCGATCTCCTATCGAAGCAAACCCCACCCGAGGTGATATGAAGGCATTCTGAACCAGTTGTGAGGGCTGAAACCTCTGTATTGGGATTTCCACGTTTCTGGCCGAAACGACAGGTCCGGACATGACGTTTTGGTCCAAAATTCGACTCTCCGTTTTCGGCTTGAATTCTCGCAAATATCGATCTCCTATTGAAGCAAACCCCATCCGAGGTGATATGAAGGGATTGTGAACCAGTTGTGAGGGCTGAAACCTCTGTTTTGGGATTTTCCATTTTCTGGGCGAAACGACAGGTCCGGACCTGAGGTTTTGGTCCAAAATTCGACTCTCCCTTTTCGGCTGAAATTCTCGCAAATATCGATCTCCTATCGAAGAAAACCCCACCCAAGGTGATATGAAGGCATTCTGAACCAATTGTGAGGGCTGAAACCTCTGTTTTGGGATTTCCCATTTTCTGGCCGAAACGACAGGTCCGGACCTGACGTTTTGGTCCAAAAGTCGACTCTCCATTTTCGGCTGAAATTCTCGCAAATATCGATCTCCTATCGAAGCAAACCCCACCCGAGGTGATATGAAGGCATTCTGAACCAATTGTGAGGGCTGAAACATCTCTTTTGGGATTTCCCATTTTCTGGCCGAAACGACAGGTCCGGACCTGACGTTTTGGTCCAAAATTCGACTCTCCGTTTTCGGCTGAAATTCTCGCGAATATCGCTCTCCTATCGAAGCAAACCGCACCCGAGGTGATATGAAGGCATTCTGAACCAATTGTGAGGGCTGAAACCTCTGTATTGGGATTTCCACGTTTCTGGCCGAAACGACAGGTCCGGACCTGACGTTTTGGTCCAAAATTCGACTTTCCCTTTTCGGCTGAAATTCTCGCAAATATCGATCTCCTATCGAAGCAAACCCCACCCGAGGTGATATGAAGGCATTCTGAACCAGTTGTGAGGGCTGAAACCTCTGTATTGGGATTTCCACGTTTCTGGCCGAAACGACAGGTCCGGACATGACGTTTTGGTCCAAAATTCGACTTTCCGTTTTCGGCTGAAATTCTCACAAATATCGATCTCCTATCGAAGCAAACCCCACCCGAGGTGATATGAAGGCATTCTGAACCAATTGTGAGGGCTGAAACCTCTGTTTTTGGATTTCCAAGTTTCTGGCCGAAACGACAGGTCCGGACCTGACGTTTTGGTCCAAAATTCGACTTTCCCTTTTCGTCTGAAATTCTCGCAAATATCGATCTCTTATAGAAGCAAACCCCACCCGAGGTGATATGAAGGCATTCTGAACCAATTGTGAGGGCTTAAACCTCTTTTTTTGGATTTCCAAGTTTCTGGCCGAAACGACAGGTCCGGACCTGACGTTTTGGTCCAAAATTCGACTTTCCCTTTTCGGCTGAAATTCTCACAAATATCGATCTCCTATTGAAGCAAACCCCACCCGAGGTGATATGAAGGGATTGTGAACCAGTTGTGAGGGCTGAAACCTCTGTTTTGGGATTTTCCATTTTCTGGGCGACACGACAGGTCCGGACCTGACGTTTTGGTCCAAAATTCGACTCTCCGTTTTCGGTTTGAATTCTCGCAAATATCGATCTCCTATCGAAGCAAACCCCACCCAAGTGATATCAAGGCATTCTGAACCAATTGTGAGGGCTGAAACCTCTGTTTTGGGATTTCCCCATTTTCTGGGCGACACGACAGGTCCGGACCTGACGTTTTGGTCCAAAATTCGACTTTCCCTTTTCGGCTGAAATTCTCGCAAATATCGATCTCTTATAGAAGCAAACCCCACCCGAGGTGATATGAAGGCATTCTGAACCAATTGTGAGGGCTGAAACCTCTTTTTTTGGATTTCCAAGTTTCTGGCCGAAACGACAGGTCCGGACCTGACGTTTTGGTCCAAAATTCGACTTTCCCTTTTCGGCTGAAATTCTCCCAAATATCGATCTCCTATTGAAGCAAACCCCACCCGAGGTGATATGAAGGGATTGTGAACCAGTTGTGAGGGCTGAAACCTCTGTTTTGGGATTTTCCATTTTCTGGGCGAAACGACAGGTCCGGACCTGACGATTTGGTCCAAAATTCGACTCTCCGTTTTCGGCTGAAATTCTCGCGAATATCGCTCTCCTATCGAAGCAAACCCCACCCGAGGTGATATGAAGGCATTCTGAACCAATAGTGAGGGCTGAAACCTCTGTATTGGGATTTCCACGTTTCTGGCCGAAACGACAGGTCCGGACCTGACGTTTTGGTCCAAAATTCGACTTTCCCTTTTCGGCTGAAATTCTCGCAAATATCGATCTCCTATCGAAGCAAACCCCACCCGAGGTGATATGAAGGCATTCTGAACCAGTTGTGAGGGCTGAAACCTCTGTATTGGGATTTCCACGTTTCTGGCCGAAACGACAGGTCCGGACATGACGTTTTGGTCCAAAATTCGACTTTCCGTTTTCGGCTGAAATTCTCACAAATATCGATCTCCTATCGAAGCAAACCCCACCCGAGGTGATATGAAGGCATTCTGAACCAATTGTGAGGGCTGAAACCTCTGTTTTTGGATTTCCAAGTTTCTGGCCGAAACGACAGGTCCGGACCTGACGTTTTGGTCCAAAATTCGACTTTCCCTTTTCGTCTGAAATTCTCGCAAATATCGATCTCTTATAGAAGCAAACCCCCACCCGAGGTGATATGAAGGCATTCTGAACCAATTGTGAGGGCTGAAACCTCTTTTTTTGGATTTCCAAGTTTCTGGCCGAAACGACAGGTCCGGACCTGACGTTTTGGTCCAAAATTCGACTTTCCCTTTTCGGCTGAAATTCTCACAAATATCGATCTCCTATTGAAGCAAACCCCACCCGAGGTGATATGAAGGGATTGTGAACCAGTTGTGAGGGCTGAAACCTCTGTTTTGGGATTTTCCATTTTCTGGGCGACACGACAGGTCCGGACCTGACGTTTTGGTCCAAAATTCGACTCTCCGTTTTCGGCTTGAATTCTCGCAAATATCGATCTCCTATCGAAGCAAACCCCACCCAAGTGATATCAAGGCATTCTGAACCAATTGTGAGGGCTGAAACCTCTGTTTTGGGATTTCCCATTTTCTGGGCGACACGACAGGTCCGGACCTGACGTTTTGGTCCAAAATTCGACTCTCCGTTTTCGGCTTGAATTCTCGCAAATATCGATCTCCTATCGAAGCAAACCCCACCCGAGGTGATATCAAAGCATTCTGAACCAATTGTGAGGGCTGAAACCTCTTTTTTTGGATTTCCAAGTTTCTGGCCGAAACGACAGGTCCGGACCTGACGTTTTGGTCCAAAATTCGACTTTCCCTTTTCGGCTGAAATTCTCACAAATATCGATCTCCTATTGAAGCAAACCCCACCCGAGGTGATATGAAGGGATTGTGAACCAGTTGTGAGGGCTGAAACCTCTGTTTTGGGATTTTCCATTTTCTGGGCGACACGACAGGTCCGGACCTGACGTTTTGGTCCAAAATTCGACTCTCCGTTTTCGGCTTGAATTCTCGCAAATATCGATCTCCTATCGAAGCAAACCCCACCCAAGTGATATCAAGGCATTCTGAACCAATTGTGAGGGCTGAAACCTCTGTTTTGGGATTTCCCATTTTCTGGGCGACACGACAGGTCCGGACCTGACGTTTTGGTCCAAAATTCGACTCTCCGTTTTCGGCTTGAATTCTCGCAAATATCGATCTCCTATCGAAGCAAACCCCACCCGAGGTGATATCAAAGCATTCTGAACCAATTGTGAGGGCTGAAACCTCTGTTTTGGGATTTCCACGTTTCTGGCCTAAACGACAGGTCCGGACCTGACGTTTTGGTCCAAAATTCGACTTTCCGTTTTCGGCTGAAATTCTCGCAAATATCGATCTCCTATCGAAGCAAACCCCACCCGAGGTGTTATGAAGGCATTCTGAACCAATTGTGAGGGCTGAAACCTCTGTTTTGGGATTTCCTAGTTTCTGGCCGAAACGACAGGTCCGGACCTGATCTTTTGGTCCAAAATTCGACTTTCCCTTTTCGGCTGAAATTCTCGCAAATATCGATCTCCTATCGAAGCAAACCCCACCCGAGGTGATATGAAGGCATTCTGAACCAATTGTGAGGGCTGAAACCTCTGTTGTGGGATTTCCAAGTTTCTGGCCGAAACGACAGGTCCGGACCTGACGTTTTGGTCCAAAAGTCGACTCTCCGTTTTCGGCTAAAATTCTCACAAAAATCGCTCTCCTATCGAAGCAAACCCCACCCGAGGTGATATGAAGGCGTTCTGAACCAATTGTGAGGGCTGAAACCTCTGTTTTGGGATTTCCCATTTTCCGGCCGAAACGACAGGTCCGGACCTGACGTTTTGGTCCAAAATTCGACTCTCCGTTTTCGGCTGAAATTCTCGCGAATATCGCTCTCCTATCGAAGCAAACCCCACCCGAGGTGATATGAAGGCATTCTAAACCAATTGTGAGGGCTGAAACCTCTGTTTTGGGATTTCCCATTTTCTGGCCGAAACGACAGGTCCGGACCTGAGGTTTTGGTCCAAAATTCGACTCTCCCTTTTCGGCTGAAATTCTCGCAAATATCGATCTCCTATCGAAGAAAACCCCACCCGAGGTGATATGAAGGCATTCTGAACCAATTGTGAGGGCTGAAACCTCTGTTTTGGGATTTCCCATTTTCTGGCCGAAACGACAGGTCCGGACCTGACGTTTTGGTCCAAAATTCGACTCTCCGTTTTCGGCTGAAATTCTCGCGAATATCGCTCTCCTATCGAAGCAAACCCCACCCGAGGTGATATGAAGGCATTCTAAACCAATTGTGAGGGCTGAAACCTCTGTTTTGGGATTTCCCATTTTCTGGCCGAAACGACAGGTCCGGACCTGAGGTTTTGGTCCAAAATTCGACTCTCCCTTTTCGGCTGAAATTCTCGCAAATATCGATCTCCTATCGAAGAAAACCCCACCCGAGGTGATATGAAGGCATTCTGAACCAATTGTGAGGGCTGAAACCTCTGTTTTGGGATTTCCCATTTTCTGGCCGAAACGACAGGTCCGGACCTGACGTTTTGGTCCAAAAGTCGACTCTCCATTTTCGGCTGAAATTCTCGCAAATATCGATCTCCTATCGAAGCAAACCCCACCCGAGGTGATATGAAGGCATTCTGAACCAATTGTGAGGGCTGAAACCTCTGTTTTGGGATTTCCCATTTTCTGGCCGAAACGACAGGTCCGGACCTGACGTTTTGGTCCAAAATTCGACTCTCCGTTTTCGGCTGAAATTCTTGCGAATATCGCTCTCCTATCGAAGCAAACTCCACCCGAGGTGATATGAAGGCATTCTGAACCAATTGTGAGGGCTGAAACCTCTGTATTGGGATTTCCACGTTTCTGGCCGAAACGACAGGTCCGGACCTGACGTTTTGGTCCAAAATTCGACTTTCCCTTTTCGGCTGAAATTCTCGCAAATATCGATCTCCTATCGAAGCAAACCCCACCCGAGGTGATATGAAGGCATTCTGAACCAGTTGTGAGGGCTGAAACCTCTGTATTGGGATTTCCACGTTTCTGGCCGAAACGACAGGTCCGGACTTGACGTTTTGGTCCAAAATTCGACTTTCCGTTTTCGGCTGAAATTCTCACAAATATCGATCTCCTATCGAAGCAAACCCCACCCGAGGTGATATGAAGGCATTCTGAACCAATTGTGAGGGCTGAAACCTCTGTTTTTGGATTTCCAAGTTTCTGGCCGAAACGACAGGTCCGGACCTGACGTTTTGGTCCAAAATTCGACTTTCCCTTTTCGTCTGAAATTCTCGCAAATATCGATCTCTTATAGAAGCAAACCCCACCCGAGGTGATATGAAGGCATTCTGAACCAATTGTGAGGGCTGAAACCTCTTTTTTTGGATTTCCAAGTTTCTGGCCGAAACGACAGGTCCGGACCTGACGTTTTGGTCCAAAATTTGACTTTCCCTTTTCGGCTGAAATTCTCACAAATATCGATCTCCTATTGAAGCAAACCCCACCCGAGGTGATATGAAGGGATTGTGAACCAGTTGTGAGGGCTGAAACCTCTGTTTTGGGATTTTCCATTTTCTGGGCGACACGACAGGTCCGGACCTGACGTTTTGGTCCAAAATTCGACTCTCCGTTTTCGGCTTGAATTCTCGCAAATATCGATCTCCTATCGAAGCAAACCCCACCCAAGTGATATCAAGGCATTCTGAACCAATTGTGAGGGCTGAAACCTCTGTTTTGGGATTTCCCCATTTTCTGGCCGAAACGACAGGTCCGGACCTAACGTTTTGGTCCAAAATTCTACTTTTCCCTTTTCGGCTGAAATTCTCGCAAATATCGATCTCCTATAGAAGCAAACCCCACCCGAGGTGATATGAAGGCATTCTGAACCAATTGTGAGGGCTGAAACCTCTGTTTTTGGATTTCCAAGTTTCTGGCCAAAACGACAGGTCTGGACCTGACGTTTTGGTCCAAAATTCGACTCTCCGTTTTCGGCTGAAATTCTCACAAATATCGATCTCCTATCGAAGAACCCCACCCGAGGTGATATGAAGGCATTCTGAACCAATTGTGAGGGCTGAAACCTCTGTTGTGGGATTTCCAAGTTTCTGGCCGAAACGACAGGTCCGGACCTGACGTTTTGGTCCAAAATTCGACTTTCCCTTTTCGGCTGAAATTCTCGCAAATATCGATCTCCTATCGAAGCAAACCCCACCCGAGGTGATATGAAGGCATTTTGAACCAATTGTGTGGGCTGAAACCTCTGTTGTGGGATTTCCCATTTTCTGGCCGAAACGACAGGTCCGGACCTGACGTTTTGGTCCAAAATTCGACTCTCCGTTTTCGGCTGAAATTCTCGCAAATATCGATCTCCTATCGAAGCAAACCCCACCCGAGGTGATATGAAGGCATTTTGAACCAATTGTGTGGGCTGAAACCTCTGTTGTGGGATTTCCCATTTTCTGGCCGAAACGACAGGTCCGGACCTGACGTTTTGGTCCAAAATTCGACTCTCCGTTTTCGGCTGAAATTCTCGCAAATATCGATCTCTTATCGAAGCAAACCCCACCCGAAGTGATATGAAGGCATTCTGAACCAATTGTGAGGGCTGAAACCTCTGTTGTGGGATTTCCCATTTTCTGGCCGAAACGACAGGTCCGGACCTGACGTTTTGGTCCAAAATTCGACTCTCCGTTTTTCGGCTGAAATTCTCACAAATATCGATCTCCTATCGAAGAAAACCCCATCCGAGGTGAAATGAAGGCATTCTGAACCAATTGTGAGGGCTGAAACCTCTGTTTTGGGATTTCCCATTTTCTGGCCGAAACGACAGGTCCGGACCTGACGTTTTGGTCCAAAATTCGACTTTCCATTTTCAGCTGAAATTCTCAAAAATATCGCTCTCCTATCGAAGCAAACCCCACCCGAGGTGATATGAAGGCATTCTGAACCAATTGTGAGGGCTGAAACCTCTGTTTTGGGATTTCCCATTTTCTGGCCGAAACGACAGGTCCCGACCTGACGTTTTGGTCCAAAAGTCGACTCTCCGTTTTCGGCTGAAATTCTCGCAAATATCGCTCTCCTATCGAAGAAAACCCCATCCGAGGTGATATGAAGGCATTCTGAACCAATTGTGAGGGCTGAAACCTCTGTTGTGGGATTTCCCATTTTCTGGCCGAAACGACAGGTCCGGACCTGACGTTTTGGTCCAAAATTCGACTCTCCGTTTTCGGCTGAAATTCTCACAAATAGATCTCCTATCGAAGAAAACCCCATCCGAGGTGAAATGAAGGCATTCTGAACCAATTGTGAGGGCTGAAACCTCTGTTTTGGGATTTCCAAGTTTCTGGCCGAAACGACAGGGTCGGACCTGACGTTTTGGTCCAAAAGTCGACTCTCCGTTTTCGGCTAAATTCTCACAAATATCGCTCTCCTATCGAAGCAAACCCCACCCGAGGTGATATGAAGGCATTCTGAACCAATTGTGAGGGCTGAAACCTCTGTTTTTGGATTTCCCATTTTCTGGCCGAAACGACAGGTCCGGACCTGACGTTTTGGTCCAAAAGTCGACTCTCCGTTTTCGGCTGAAATTCTCGCAAATATCGCTCTCCTATCGAAGAAAACCCCATCCGAGGTGAAATGAAGGCATTCTGAACCAATTGTGAGGGCTGAAACCTCTGTTTTGGGATTTCCAAGTTTCTGGCCGAAACGACAGGTCCGGACCTGACGTTTTGGTCCAAAATTCGACTCTCCGTTTTCGGCTGAAATTCTCGCAAATATCGCTCTCCTATCAAAGCAAACCCCACCCAAAGTGATATGAAGGCATTCTGAACCAATTGTGTGGGCTGAAACCTCTGTTGTGGGATTTCCAAGTTTCTGGCCGAAACTACAGGTCCGGACCTGACGTTTTGGTCCAAAATTCGACTTTCCGTTATCGGCTGAAATTCTCGCAAATATCGATCTCCTATCGAAGCAAACCCCACCCGAGGTGATATGAAGGCGTTCTGAACCAATTGTGAGGGCTGAAACCTCTGTTTTTGGATTTCCAAGTTTCTGGCCGAAACGACAGGTCCGGACCTAACGTTTTGGTCCAAAATTCTACTCTCCGTTTTCGGCTGAAATTCTCGCAAATATCGATCTCCTATCGAAGCAAACCCCACCCGAGGTGATATGAAGGCGTTCTGAACCAGTTGTGAGGGCTGAAACCTCTGTTTTTGGATTTCCAAGTTTCTGGCCGAAACGACAGGTCCGGACCTGACGTTTTGGTCCAAAATTCGACTTTCCCTTTTCGTCTGAAATTCTCGCAAATATCGATCTCTTATAGAAGCAAACCCCACCCGAGGTGATATGAAGGCATTCTGAACCAATTGTGAGGGCTGAAACCTCTTTTTTTGGATTTCCAAGTTTCTGGCCGAAACGACAGGTCCGGACCTGACGTTTTGGTCCAAAATTCGACTTTCCCCTTTTCGGCTGAAATTCTCACAAATATCGATCTCCTATTGAAGCAAACCCCACCCGAGGTGATATGAAGGGATTGTGAACCAGTTGTGAGGGCTGAAACCTCTGTTTTGGGATTTTCCATTTTCTGGGCGACACGACAGGTCCGGACCTGACGTTTTGGTCCAAAATTCGACTCTCCGTTTTCGGCTTGAATTCTCGCAAATATCGATCTCCTATCGAAGCAAACCCCACCCAAGTGATATCAAGGCATTCTGAACCAATTGTGAGGGCTGAAACCTCTGTTTTGGGATTTCCCCATTTTCTGGCCGAAACGACAGGTCCGGACCTAACGTTTTGGTCCAAAATTCTACTTTTCCCTTTTCGGCTGAAATTCTCGCAAATATCGATCTCCTATAGAAGCAAACCCCACCCGAGGTGATATGAAGGCATTCTGAACCAATTGTGAGGGCTGAAACCTCTGTTTTTGGATTTCCAAGTTTCTGGCCAAAACGACAGGTCTGGACCTGACGTTTTGGTCCAAAATTCGACTCTCCGTTTTCGGCTGAAATTCTCACAAATATCGATCTCCTATCGAAGAACCCCACCCGAGGTGATATGAAGGCATTCTGAACCAATTGTGAGGGCTGAAACCTCTGTTGTGGGATTTCCAAGTTTCTGGCCGAAACGACAGGTCCGGACCTGACGTTTTGGTCCAAAATTCGACTTTCCCTTTTCGGCTGAAATTCTCGCAAATATCGATCTCCTATCGAAGCAAACCCCACCCGAGGTGATATGAAGGCATTTTGAACCAATTGTGTGGGCTGAAACCTCTGTTGTGGGATTTCCCATTTTCTGGCCGAAACGACAGGTCCGGACCTGACGTTTTGGTCCAAAATTCGACTCTCCGTTTTCGGCTGAAATTCTCGCAAATATCGATCTCCTATCGAAGCAAACCCCACCCGAGGTGATATGAAGGCATTTTGAACCAATTGTGTGGGCTGAAACCTCTGTTGTGGGATTTCCCATTTTCTGGCCGAAACGACAGGTCCGGACCTGACGTTTTGGTCCAAAATTCGACTCTCCGTTTTCGGCTGAAATTCTCGCAAATATCGATCTCTTATCGAAGCAAACCCCACCCGAAGTGATATGAAGGCATTCTGAACCAATTGTGAGGGCTGAAACCTCTGTTGTGGGATTTCCCATTTTCTGGCCGAAACGACAGGTCCGGACCTGACGTTTTGGTCCAAAATTCGACTCTCCGTTTTCGGCTGAAATTCTCACAAATATCGATCTCCTATCGAAGAAAACCCCATCCGAGGTGAAATGAAGGCATTCTGAACCAATTGTGAGGGCTGAAACCTCTGTTTTGGGATTTCCCATTTTCTGGCCGAAACGACAGGTCCGGACCTGACGTTTTGGTCCAAAATTCGACTTTCCATTTTCAGCTGAAATTCTCAAAAATATCGCTCTCCTATCGAAGCAAACCCCACCCGAGGTGATATGAAGGCATTCTGAACCAATTGTGAGGGCTGAAACCTCTGTTTTGGGATTTCCCATTTTCTGGCCGAAACGACAGGTCCGGACCTGACGTTTTGGTCCAAAAGTCGACTCTCCGTTTTCGGCTGAAATTCTCGCAAATATCGCTCTCCTATCGAAGAAAACCCCATCCGAGGTGATATGAAGGCATTCTGAACCAATTGTGAGGGCTGAAACCTCTGTTGTGGGATTTCCCATTTTCTGGCCGAAACGACAGGTCCGGACCTGACGTTTTGGTCCAAAATTCGACTCTCCGTTTTCGGCTGAAATTCTCACAAATAGATCTCCTATCGAAGAAAACCCCATCCGAGGTGAAATGAAGGCATTCTGAACCAATTGTGAGGGCTGAAACCTCTGTTTTGGGATTTCCAAGTTTCTGGCCGAAACGACAGGGTCGGACCTGACGTTTTGGTCCAAAAGTCGACTCTCCGTTTTCGGCTAAATTCTCACAAATATCGCTCTCCTATCGAAGCAAACCCCACCCGAGGTGATATGAAGGCATTCTGAACCAATTGTGAGGGCTGAAACCTCTGTTTTTGGATTTCCCATTTTCTGGCCGAAACGACAGGTCCGGACCTGACGTTTTGGTCCAAAAGTCGACTCTCCGTTTTCGGCTGAAATTCTCGCAAATATCGCTCTCCTATCGAAGAAAACCCCATCCGAGGTGAAATGAAGGCATTCTGAACCAATTGTGAGGGCTGAAACCTCTGTTTTGGGATTTCCAAGTTTCTGGCCGAAACGACAGGGTCGAACCTGACGTTTTGGTCCAAAAGTCGACTCTCCGTTTTCGGCTGAAATTCTCACAAATATCGCTCTCCTATCGAAGCAAACCCCACCCGAGGTGATATGAAGGCATTCTGAACCAATTGTGAGGGCTGAAACCTCTGTTGTGGGATTTCTCATTTTCTGGCCGAAACGACAGGTCCGGACCTGACGTTTTGGTCCAAAATTCGACTCTCCGTTTTCGGCTGAAATTCTCGCAAATATCGCTCTCCTATCAAAGCAAACCCCACCCAAAGTGATATGAAGGCATTCTGAACCAATTGTGTGGGCTGAAACCTCTGTTGTGGGATTTCCAAGTTTCTGGCCGAAACTACAGGTCCGGACCTGACGTTTTGGTCCAAAATTCGACTTTCCGTTATCGGCTGAAATTCTCGCAAATATCGATCTCCTATCGAAGCAAACCCCACCCGAGGTGATATGAAGGCGTTCTGAACCAATTGTGAGGGCTGAAACCTCTGTTTTTGGATTTCCAAGTTTCTGGCCGAAACGACAGGTCCGGACCTAACGTTTTGGTCCAAAATTCTACTTTTCCCTTTTCGGCTGAAATTCTCGCAAATATCGATCTCCTATCGAAGCAAACCCCACCCGAGGTGATATGAAGGCGTTCTGAACCAGTTGTGAGGGCTGAAACCTCTGTTTTTGGATTTCCAAGTTTCTGGCCGAAACGACAGGTCCGGACCTAACGTTTTGGTCCAAAATTCGACTTTCCCTTTTCGGCTGAAATTCTCGCAAATATCGATCTCCTATAGAAGCAAACCCCACCCGAGGTGATATGAATGCATTCTGAACCAATTGTGAGGGCTGAAACCTCTGTTTTGGGATTTCCAAGTTTCTGGCCGAAAAGACAGGTCCGGACCTGACGTTTTGGTCCAAAATTCGACTCTCCGTTTTCGGCTGAAATTCTCGCAAATATCGATCTCCTATCGAAGCAAACCCCACCCGAGGTGATATGAAGGCATTTTGAACCAATTGTGTGGGCTGAAACCTCTGTTGTGGGATTTCCCATTTTCTGGCCGAAAGGACAGGTCCGGACCTGACGTTTTGGTCCAAAATTCGACTTTCCCTTTT
This sequence comes from Labroides dimidiatus, assembly GCA_030710495.1. NCBI lineage: Eukaryota > Metazoa > Chordata > Actinopteri > Labriformes > Labridae > Labroides > Labroides dimidiatus. The sequence goes on from CM061147.1 coordinate 20,413,852, forward strand.
CGGCTGAAATTCTCGCAAATATCGATCTCCTATCGAAGCAAACCCCACCCGAGGTGATATGAAGGCATTCTGAACCAGTTGTGAGGGCTGAAACCTCTGTTTTTGGATTTCCAAGTTTCTGGCTGAAACGACAGGTCCAGAACTGACGTTTTGGTCCAAAATTTGACTTTCCGTTATCGGCTGAAATTCTCGCAAATATCGATCTCCTATCGAAGCAAACCCCACCCGAGGTGATATGAAGGCATTCTGAACCAATTGTGAGGGCTGAAACCTCTGTTTTGGGATTTCCCATTTTCTGGCCGAAAAGACAGGTCCGGACCTGACGTTTTGGTCCAAAATTCGACTCTCCGTTTTCGGCTGAAATTCTCGCAAATATCGATCTCCTATCGAAGCAAACCCCACCCGAGGTGATATGAAGGCATTTTGAACCAATTGTGTGGGCTGAAACCTCTGTTGTGGGATTTCCCATTTTCTGGCCGAAAGGACAGGTCCGGACCTGACGTTTTGGTCCAAAATTCGACTCTCCCTTTTCGGCTGAAATTCTCGCAAATATCGATCTCCTATCGAAGCAAACCCCACCCGAGGTGATATGAAGGCATTCTGAACCAGTTGTGAGGGCTGAAACCTCTGTTTTGGGATTTCCAAGTTTCTGGCTGAAACGACAGGTCCAGAACTGACTTTTTGGTCCAAAATTCGACTTTCCCTTTTCGGCTGAAATTCTCGCAAATATCGATCTCCTATCGAAGCAAACCCCACCCGAGGTGATATGAAGGCGTTCTGAACCAATTGTGAGGGCTGAAACCTCTGTATTGGGATTTCCAAGTTTCTGGCCGAAACGACAGGTCCGGACCTGACGTTTTGGTCCAAAATTCGACTTTCCCTTTTCTGCTGAAATTCTCGCACATATCGATCTCCTATCGAAGCAAACCCCACCCGAGGTGATATGAAGGCATTCTGAACCAATTGTGAGGGCTAAAACCTTTATTTGGATATTTGAAAATTTTGGACCAAAACGTCAGGTCCAAAATTGAACTTTTCCTTTTTGGCTGCAATTCTTGCAAATATCGCTCTACTATCGAAGCAAACCCCATCCGAGGTGATATGAAGGCATTCTGAATCAATTGTGAGGGCTAAAACCTTTGTTTGGAGATTTGAAAATTTCATGACAAAACGTCAGGTCCGGACCTGACGTCTTGGTCCAAAATTAGACTTCCCCTTTTTGGCTGAAATTCTCGCAAATATCGCTCTCCTATCGAAGCAAACCCCATCCGAGGTGATATGAAGGCATTCTGAATCAAATGTGAGGGCTGAAACCTTTGTTTGGAGATTTACACATTTCGGGATAAAACGACAGGTCCGGACCTGACGTTTTGGTCCAAAATTTGACTTTCCCTTTTTGGCTAAAATACTCGCAAAATATCGCTCTCCAATCGAAGCAAACCCCATCCGAGGTGATATGAAGGCATTCTGAATCAATTGTGAGGGCTGAAACCTTTGTTTGGTGATTTGAAAATTTCATGACAAAACAACGTTTTGGTCCAAAATTCGACTTTCCCTGTTTGGCTGAAATTCTTGCAAATATCGCTCTCCTATTGAAGCAATCCCCCATCCGAGGTGATATGAAGGCATTCTGAATCAATTGTGAGGGCTGAAACCTCTGTTTGGAGATTTGAAAATTTCTGGACAAAACGACAGCTCCGGACCTGACATTTTGGTCCAAAATTCAACTTTCCCTTTTTGGCTGAAATTCTCACAAATATTGCTCTCCTATCGAAGCAAATCCCATCCGAGGTGATATGAAGGCCTTTTGAATCAATTGTGAGGGCTAAAACCTTTGTTTGGAGATTTGCAAATTTTGTGACAAAACGTCAGGGTCGCACCTGACGTTTTGGTCCAAAATTCAACTTTCCATTTTTGGCTGAAATTCTCGCAAATATCGCTCTCCTATCGAAGCAAACCCCATCTGAGGTTATATAAAGGCATTCTGAAACAATTGTGAGGGCTGAAACCTTTTTTTGGGGATTTGCATGTTCCTCTACAAATTATTTCCAAATATGGGGTATGCCTTAGCTTTTCTTTTCTTTTATAAAAATTTTACTTCCCATTTGTGTTCTTTTTGTTTTTTTTTTTTGTTTTTTTTAGCATCTTATGTTTGGTCAGAAATTGTCATTGTTGTAAAAAATAAAAAAGCTTAATGTCCTCCTTCTTTATTAAGAAAACATTTTGACACCATATCCGCTCTAATTTCCTTTGATAAAGGACAATTATTCAGAACCCCTTAGGGGTTAGCCTTTTTTTCAGATTTCTCTTTGTTTTTAATCAATCAATCAATCAATCTTTGTTTGTATAGCGCCAATTCATAACAAGTGTTATCTCAAGACACTTTACAATAGAGCACAAGGCTCCTCATTTTAAGGATATACATATATGCATTGATACATATATACATATAAAGATACACATATACATATATATACAAATATATACATCCAACACCCAACATGAATCCATATAGCCAATCATGAATCCCTCCATCATGGCGGCAAGAAAAAAGCTTCTGTTAAGCAGCAGGAAATCTTGAATGTGGACCGCAGTCTCATGATGAACAGCAAATCCACACGATGCTGTGTTGTGTGTGTGGGCAAAGGAAGGGAGGTAAGAGGAGACAAGTGGACTAAGGTGTGAACTAAAGTTAGTGACAGATCCATGAACCACCGACCTGTCGTTTGACTTATTAGAGGTTAGCCTCTTGAGATGCTACATCTAGTTTTCGGGAGGGACCTCATGTCTGAATGGTAATAATCAATGGCATAATCAATGATATTCATGCTGAAAATAAGAATTTATGATAGTGATGAACTCATGGATGCCCAGACCACAAGTGCATCCCTACCATATTTGTCTCCGTTAAGTAAAGGTGTGTTAAAAGACTCTTGAGATGTGACATCCCATTTTCAGAGGGACCTCATGCCTATGTGGTGATTAAAAATAGATACTATAGATGTATTGATCATGGATAAGGAGATCAGGCTAATATCTACATTAGAAGCTATATGATAGTGGGAATGAATGTTCCTAATGAAAAGGCTAAATAATGCGTCATGTCTATGGGTGCAGTTAATGAGTCTTCATGACTCCACAGCCGCAGGCAGTCTCCAGCAAGGATCCCAGGCCACCTACAGGAGCAGACAAAAGGGGCAAAAGCAGATGCGGAGACAGATTAAGAAAGAGAGATAGAGTCCAATGTGCCAAGAATCAAATCACCAAGGTCTAATGAATGTGCTTAAAAATCCAAGCTCAGTTCAATGACTTGTTTTTAGAGATATATTTATATATTATTCCTACAAATACATGGTTTTCAGCACTTTGAAAAATGTTCACTTTCCTCAGTAAACCAAGAAAGCTAGAAATATTCTACAATGAAAAAAACAAGACAAACAATTTGACAAAAAAGAAAATAAAATCACAAAGAAGGACAAAAAGATAACTACTGGGTGAAATTTAAAAAAAAAAAACAACATCCTGTACAAATGCTATCCCCCAATAATTTAAGAAAATAGTGTCTCTAAAACATTCATATTGCTTTGTACCTCCACTGACTGGGCAAAACCCAACCTGTGCAACACCAGGCAGTTCAGTCTGCAGCCAAACAGGGCGCCAGATCCCATGGGCTGACGTCACTGGGTCAAGCTGCAGCCAGTGGCATGCAGGCGTAGCAGAAGAGAAACAGTCCCATTTCAGTCACTTCATGTGTCTCCTTCTTCTTCTCTGGTTATTTTGGTAGTAACAATACAAAGACGAGGGATGGTCACACTACTACAGCACTTGACTCCTCATGCAACCGAGGATGTTTGAACTGTTTGTTGTAGTTTTACCATTATTACTTTCTACAGCATTATTACTAGAACTATCACCATCACAGACACACAGAGTGCATCATGTGTTTATGTGCGTGGAGGCTTTGTCCAGCTCGGTTTGTGACTGTGTGCGCGTGTTTGTGTGTATGTGTGTGTATTCAGTGCTCAGAGCTCGCTTCTCAAACGAAAAACTGGGAAGAGTCAATAGCTTGGGGTTGGTGCTGGGGTTTGGTGAGCCTCCTTCCTGTCCTGATCCTTCTCCATTTCCCAGGTCAAAGGAGTCCTTGGATTCACTAGAGGGCGCTCTCCTCTTCAAGCAGCTGTCCCGGCTGGGCAGGGGAGGGGGCATTCCTAATCCCCCCAGCCCGATCCCCCCAAGTCCACCCAGGCCCGGGTAGAGGCCGGAGTGAGGCTCTAGTCCATCAGGAGGGTCCACAGAGATGCAGGGTGGGCTCATCTTCTTCTTGCGGCATGGTGAGGGCACTGAGGTCTGGGTCGTGGTCTGGCTCTGAATCTGAGGGCTGTCGGAGGACGTGGAGGTGGTGCTGCACTGGGGGCTGGACTCCACTGAGGAGCAGACCTCTACAGAGTGGCATCGTGGGTCTTCCAACCAGGAGTAAGGACGAGGTCGGGGCAAAAGGGTGCTGTGGCTGTGCGTGTCAACACTGTGGAACCTCTTCAGCTGCCTCAAACACGGACTCTGGCTCTCCTCTGGACCGGTATAGTCGCTGTAACCCTCAGTGCCTCCATCGCTGCTGTCCTCAGCTGTGATGTCATCACTGCCAGCAAACTGTTGGTGTTGGCTGTTGGTGTAGCCGGGTTGGCACAGGGGGAGGGGGGTGAGGGGGAGGAGGAGGAGGAGGAGGAGGAAAGAGAGTAGGAGGCGAGGCAGTGCTGGTCGTGAAGCTGGGTGTGCACGCTGCTGGGACGCGAAGGTTTAGGGGATGCACCTGGTGTGGCAGGGACCAGGGACCAGATGATGGGAGCAAGGTGAGGGAGAGGAAGAGGAGGAGGAGGAGGAGGAGGAAGATGGAGGGAGACCCAGTGAAGCCACATTCACAAGTCCTTCAATGCTCTCTGCTCCTTCTGGGCACAAGGCCTCCTGAGAGTCAGTAGACACTGCAACCTGAAGACTTGGCATGGAGGGGCGGGATGAGAGGAAGAGGGGTTAGGAGAGAAGAGCAGGGAGATGAAGGTCAATATGAGATGACAGGAAGATGGGTGGGGAGAGAGCAGGGAGGATGAAAGGGAAGACGAAGTTAGTTTAAGGAGATGAAGATGTAAAGCATAAGTTTGGGTCAGAGTACATCTCATTGCCAGCAGATTCCCTGAGTCCTGATCTTTTTTATCTGAGGAATGGCATGAATTAACTCGAATTATAATATTCAGACTGTAATCTTGCAGAATGTCAGAGAATTTTGAGTTAATATCAATCAGTGTCTCTCAAAACTGAGATAACACAACTCCACAAAGTTTAATGCACAGCAAAGTCCTACAACTAACGACTGATTTCAGGTGGAAAGAAAAAGTTGGCTGGATACAATGAACTCTGAGCCAGACCTTCATACCCTCTGACTTTTGACCCCTCACACAAATCCTGCAGAGCATGAGCAATGTAATTTAGAATAAAATTCATAAACAAATGCTGATTGGTCATTCCTTTGTTGTCCTTCAGCCTCACCTCTGAACCATTGACGGTGTTGAGGCCAAGAGTCAGAGGGTGAACATGACATGAAACTGCTCTAGGAAAGGCAGTGTCAGTAAGCACGATGGTTGCTCAAACTCAAATAATGTTCTCTTGAACTTATGACTGAATAGAAAAGGCTTATAAGAATATCTTGAGAGATGAAGAAGCATGCATTGTCTTTAAGGTCAGCAGAGTTTTGGGGTTCCCTTGCATGAGCCTGAACAATGTGATCACAGAGACACCTTATGGCCAAAGATATCAAACCAGACCTGGCCAATCACCAGCCACAGCACCACATTATGTCCTCACTTACAATAAGACTGAATACTTCAATTTCACTACAAAATTACCAAGACTTTCGAGGCAAATGAAGTCAGGACTGTGTACCGTACAAGCACTGGTGTAGTATAATAAAAAAAAAAAAATCACAAGTGCTGTGGTACCGTGGGTACAAAATGTCCAAATGCATATGAACAGCGCTTGCTGCTCTGTAGCAATACCCTGAGAAGTTAAGTTGATCATGTTGTAAGTATACCTCACCAATCTCCTCATTCCCTACACTCCATCCTGATGGACTTCAACCATAGACCTGCTCTCCACTCTCTACGCCAAACTGACATCAGTGTTTCTGGAACTTTCCTGCTGAAATTCACACTGCTCAATCTCTGGACACTTTCGAAAAACTTCTCAAACACCACCTGTTCACTAAAGCATTCAGCCTAGCCCCGGCCTACACCCCCCCCTCCCTCATTGAATGTGTCTGTGTTTTTCAGAGGTGGATTCATGGAGTGGATGTTTTAAAAAGTTTACACTGAGCCCTGTTGAGCATTAATGAGTTCATGCGAGTTGTTTTGAGCTAGCTTGCAGGTGGCGGTCAGCCATATCGTTGCAAGGTAACAGGAAATTGATAAGCACTGGCAGTATTAGTTAACTATCAGCACCCATAGGGTTATGAAGAAACAGGTGGATAAAACCAGAAGCTAAGTTGACTTCTTCTAACATTACTCTGAGAACTAGCTTCTTCTATGTTTGCAGTTTATTCAGGAGAGTTGTTATTTGGTGTTAATTTCAGACTGTTGGCGTTTTGACTGAAGCATCTTCATCACCTCCTGTCTGTCTATCCTGTCAAACAGACAGTTTTCATTTCCTGCGTTGTTACTGACATCAGATGAGTCCTGACAGTGTTTGTGTTGATCTCTCTCTCCAGACTCTTCTTATACGACGCCTCCACCTCTGACTGACGGCGCTTTGGAAAGCTAATCGATGGCAGGAAAACATCAGCAATAATCACCGCCGCCCAGAGGCCTGGGGAGCGTGACCTGGTGGAGACAGATCCCCTTCAGAGCTGGAGGAGGGCAGTAGTGATGGAGTCTGTTTGACAGACGGGAGCTGCGGAGAGCTTTGATAAGAGTCTGAACGTAACCTGAGGCCCGTGAAGCTGAACGATCAATCAGCTGGATGGATTCATTCAGAGCGGAGAGGCTCAGAGCTGCTGCTGTCATCATCAAACGTCTCCATCACAACCAACAGCTTCATCTGACATCTTTCATCTCCAAACACCAAGCATGAAGGACAAATGTTGCTGCTCTGCATTTTTCATGTGCTGCTTGAAAAAAGATTGTGCTCATCAGGTGAAAAATGATTTTGTAAATTAATGTTTTCAGAGAGGTCTCATGCCGTTTATTCCTCCACTGAGCCCAACAGGTGTGTGATTTATTACACATGACATAATAATCCCATTCAAATATTATTTTCAAGATTTAAGATTTTCATTTGCCACACACTCATACAGATGTGCAGTGAAATTAAAAATTTGTCATCCTAATGTCATGTGGTCCAACAACAAGAAGTCCATCCACTGAGACAATTCTTAAACTATCATTCCTAAAGTTTATTTACAATTTTTAAGAAGTAAGACATCCATCCTGTACTTGTCGACAAAAACAACATTCTGGAAGTCACATGAAGACGATGCATGGCAGGAATACAGGATGGTCAAACAAACTGAAAAATGAGCTGCTGAAACAAGCCATCAAATGTCAAGGTGAAGCAGCAAAAATGTTAAATACAGTGCACACCTAATTTTTCAAGCTCTCTTGAAACAGGACTCTTGAGTGGCTACGTTAGTGACTACATGTTCAATAACATTCTTTGGTTCATGGTACCCTTACCATACAACCTGCTTATTTAATCCCAGACTGAACCACTGAAGGGGATTTTTCAACCAGAAGATCCAGGAACTATTAGTTCCTAGTAAAACATTCTGAGAAACTATGTGGTTCCTGTGGCCCATGGTTTGTCTGCATTTCCATTCAGGGTCCAAAGACCCTGGTAGATAATACAAATCGAGCCAGTGACATATGGAGAATAAAATAAAGGGAACTGATACACAGCAAGACCAGTAGAGAGCAGTAAAACAATGCCGAAGGCCATTGTGCAAAAATGACACCAAAGAAGGAGATACACCAAGTCCGTTTTTTCCATCCGAAATTTATGCATATTAGAAAAGAAATATGATCCTATGTTATGTCAGTCATGTTTGCACACTGACACTGAAACTTTTGTCCGTCATATATTATTTTGGAACAGGTTTGATTTTCTGCGTTTTTTCGGATCCACCCAGGTAGTTTCTAGGGTTGCTTGACTATTCCGAGATGCTCTGGGCAATTTGTAATGTCATCGTTATCATTTCATTTAGCTGGCAGATTAATTTATCAATGACAAAAATGTCCGTTAAGATGAGCTAATACATTTTTTGTCATTTCTGGCTTTGAGCAGATGAATGAACACTTGTGTATGTGTCTGTGGTTGTGTCCCTGTGTATGTGTGTGTGAGTTTGTGTGTGCGCGCCTAACATACTGACAGCCACTGCTCAATGATTTCATTTTTGTCGCACTGCCAATTTTTGCAATTAATAGAAAGATAAACACATTGAACACAGTGTGCAAGGTGTTTTTGTATTTTTCTTTTTTTTTTTTTGGGTGGATTACGGATCCAAAAAAAGCATCCAGACTCTGTGCAAAGACCTTTAGCCTGTAAGCATGGGGGATATTCAGCCTGTACTGGTTTTGATCATGCTTTTTATTTGCACTGCAGGTGAATTTGCTGACACTTGAAAGGAGAAAAGCGCTAAGCCATGGTTAAAGCTGTTTCAAAAAGCTTGAAACACCAAAACCAGGCAGAGATCAACTGTTTTTTTTTGTTTTTGTTTATTTTTTTGTTTGGCTAAAAGCACAAGCATGGTGACTGATGACTTTTAGTGGGATACATCCTTGTCAAACAGCTTTAGAGCTTATCTGACACATATAAAACTGAACTAGGGCGCATTTCTAAGGACTTCCGTTTTTCAACAGCTGTTGTAAACTGGATATCCACTGACACGTTCAGTTGAAGGTCACGAGTTCATAGAGTCACTTTTTAAACTGTAACACTGTGATCTGACAGAGACACTGTCACACTATCAGGCTCAAAGAAGACAATTGTTTAGTAGTTACTTAATCAAGTCAATCACAGCTCACTGCAAGTGCTCCATGAATAAGAAACACAATTCTCCTCAGGCAAAGCCAATTGAAGTGGCAAATTTATTACTCCAGAACTAAATTTAGATCGTAGTTCCTCTGGGTAAAAAAAAAAAAAAAAAAAAGATGTACGTTGTTTGGGTAAACACTGAGTTCATACTGGATTCACAAAGTAAAAAGGCTTCATCCCTTCAGTAGACGTCTAGTCATAACAGGTGTCATCTTACCAGGCTTATCGACAGGTGAAGAGGCGAGCAGGTGTTGCCTTCAGCTCTGACCTTTGTTCTGTGTGACAGACAGCAGATCACATAGAAGCCAGACTGCAATTAAACACAACGACTGAGAGAAAGAGAGAGGTGGGATCCTGAATGCCTCAACTGTCAGCAGGAAATAAGTTACAGGGCCGCTGGTATCCTCTGATTCAGAAGGGTTTATATCATTGCTGTTTATAATGAATCAGCTGAAATTTTAATATGATACTTGACAGGTATTAATGCAGTTTACAATCTTGTCATGGTGACATTTTGATGTGTGTTGTTGCTAACTGCTGTTATTTTCTAATTCAGACTAGAAACAGACATTTTGTCACATAGTCAACAGGTAGAGGTGAAATATGTTGGAGTCTTTTTCTGGGTTGTTTTAATAAGTCATGTGTGGTCAGGTTGCTCCTGTTGGATTTGCAAATTTATCACAGCCATTTAAGTTTTTTTGACCAATCAGAGAGAAGTATTTGACACATAAATTGCCATCATCATTTCAGACAACAAGATACAGATTCAGCACTGGTCATGACAAAAATATAATGGCCTTTTTACCATCTTTACCTAGAGTGTCTCTGTTAGTTTGGTGCTACAGTATTTACATTGAATCATTCAGCAGAGTGTTTGTCAACCTTCGTGATCTGGGCAATTACAGACAAGCTAATGAAGCTAAGCTCCAAAAGCTAACATTAGTTTGACTAGAGGCCTTTGGACAACAGTTGAAAATGATGGGAGATCACCAAAGTACAAAAACTAGAACAAAACAAGCCAATGAACTCCCAACAAACAAAGTGAAATGATGAAGAGAAAATCCCAAACTGTCCATCAGACTGCTATGGCGGTTCTAGTGTTAAAGCTAACTTTATATTTCTTTCCTGCAAAGTGAAAATATGTTGCCTAAAATATAGTGATTTACGTTAGAACAGACAAAAACATCCTTATTAATTTTATTCACATTGAGTTGATGTTTTGGTCTATCACACTACCTTATCCAAAGAAGACCATTTTCTTGGCTGAGATGTGGCTTAAGGAAAAGGTGGAAGAATACACTCCATCACCCATTCTCTCAGGATACCTTGTGTCAGCGGCGCATGTACCCTATGAACACTAAGTGACCATTTTCAAGCTTTAAATCTCAGAGAAACCTCATAAAATGGAATAAAAACTGAGATTCTGCATTTTAATGGATGTCCGGGCAGAGAATGTCAGAGTGCATGAGATTGCTATATGCACTGTGATTGGCTCATTGCATTTGACGGTGAGATTTAGCAACAGGTCAATTAGAGTTGTAATTTTATTCAACAACATAAAGAAAAAAAAGAACAGAATAACTGACTGAAAGTGTGTGATGTCCATAGTTGAATCATTACAATGTCTCTGCTGACTGCAGCCTCATTTTCTATAGAAGTTCTGAATAATTTATTTCTTTATTGCACACACACACACACACACACACACACACACTGAGAGAGAGAGAGAGAGAGAGAGAGAGAGAGAGAGAGAGAGAGAGAGAGAGAGGCACACAGTAATTAGAGCACAACATAAAGAGCAGCAGATTGCAGAGTTGTTTAACAACCACATCTGAGTTCAGGGAAAACATAAAAACAGTTGTTGGCTGGTAGAATTCTGCAATAATTCATGTTGTCAGGGCGGCTCGCCAACAGCTAAGAGAGAATCTACACTTTCTCCCAGCAGACTATTCACACACACATTAAGCTACAGGAGGATTTCATCTGATCTGAACACACTCTGTTCTTCATGATGGTGGAGGCAGCAGGAGGGCTGGAGCTGGAAGGATTAGTACAAATTCATAAACATGACAGCTGATTACAGTGTTTTAAAACTTTGCACCAAAGATAAAAACTTAGTAACACACAAGTAGTGAAGTGTTTAGCTTTTTATTCACAGTACAAGCAGTATATGCACAGTAAATGAAGTGGTACTCTGGATCTAAGAGTACTTTCTGGGATTTTTCGAATCAGGGAGATGATGACTGAATTGTGATGTCATGGGTTAGGAAGCAGAGGACATCACTCATCTTTTTTCTGATGCAGATTTTTGAAGCCAGTTGTAGATGGGGGGCCATATTGGAAATACTGAACTCAGTCTAACTTGTGCTGTGTCCCATATTGCATGCTTCTGCACTCACACTTACTATTTTGAGTGCATAGGTGTGTTCACACTGAAAGTAAGGGGAAACGCAATGCACTTTGATTTCTCAGCTGGAGCACTCAAAAAAGGCAAAAAGTTGAGTGTGGAACGGTGGACACTTCTCACACTCAATAGTCACCATCTTGGATACATAGAGGAAGGGGCGGGAAAGGATCAAACAATGCTTGATGGATGTAATCAATGAATTGAAGAGAAACACCTGTGAACAGCTGTGAAATGTGTTTTTAGTTTCTGGTATGTGCAAAGCCGCAGTGTAAAGATTTGGAACAACACTATCCTGTAAGATTTAGTGCACTGTTCCAGTAAAGGGCAGCATCTATTTGAGAAAAATGAAGTCTATGCAGAAGTGCTAAAAGTTGCTGTTCATTGAGAATCCACAAGAGGCTGGCTGCAGAAAGACCGGAAGTCACTACACATCAAGCCAGAACTTTTTATAACTCAGAGGTTTATTAGATATTAGGATTACAAATTTGTTCAATCAGAGGCTCAGCTCCCGTGACTGACTGGCGCCCTATAGCTGTTAAAAAGGAAGCTCAAAGAATGCATCATATCCAAGATGGCCCTGTCCAAGGATTGGCTTCATTTTACTGTATCAGGAACAGACGGGTGATGTCACGGACACAGCGTCCATAGTTTATACAGTCTATGTTCAGGCCCAAGATGTTTTTGAACCAGGCTGTGAACATATTTATTTCTGCTGTAAAAAATCATCTGCAGTCAGCCTCTAGTAGAAACTGGAAGAACTGCAGTTTTAAGCACTTCCCCATCGATGTCATAGAGTTTGCTCCTAGTTGACTGTGGCAAGAATAAGGATATCAACCAACCAACCATTTTAGCATGTTTCTGTCCTCACATTAACTTTTTTGATGTCAGTAAACAGTATTTTGTTTTGGTGGGCGGGGTTTGAGCAGTGGCAGAAGAATCCTTTCCACATAATAGTTACATCGTAGACTGTATAATTAATGGACGTAGCCTCCACGACATCACCTGTCTGTTTCTGAAACAGATTTTTGAAGCAAAACGGCCAGTACAGCCCTATTGGAAATGAGGCAGGCTTTGAGTCCTTACAATAACAGCCACAGGCTGCTACTTGCATTTTGAGCAAGCTCTTTAATCAAAAGGAAATCTTTAATTCTAAAATATAATAATTGTGAAATGTAAACCAAAATCCAAATCATAACAGCTTTCACACAATATAATTTCAAGTTTAAAATTTGACAAGATTATGCATGTTAACTAATAGGGTTGTACAGAGACCTTTGGAAGGGGAGGTGCTCAAAGTTAAGAGAGGGCACATGACCCCCCCAATAAATAAATAAATAAATTATATTTATTGGAGTATTGGCCCACATTATTCATGCCCCCCTGCTGCAGTCTGTGCCCTGGTCGGGGCACCCCAGTCTAAAAAGTCTGGACATAACCCTGCTTTTGTTGCAGGTAAGTCATGTTGCTTGATCATCATGGATGGATTTATGCTGAATGAAGGGTTCACTTAATGAAATGGAGGAAGTTACAGTTTCCCCCAGGTAAAAGGTACGCACATGTGTCAATCACACTATGGCTATAACTTATGAGAGGTGTGTGCAGACTCCTATGGGCACACACACACACACACACACACACACACACACACACACACACACACACACACACACACAGGATGCTCAGTTCACTTTGTCAGTCATCTTGTAAGAAAACACCGTGCACAAATGAATACCACTGCAAAACCAACTCACTGGACCGGACCATCAGTTGTTCAAGTACTCCCTCGGGTCTTCAGTTTGAGAAGAGCAGTGACTCTCTCTACAGCTTAGCTACAGGGCACATGTGGGCATGTCAGGGCGATGGGGGCATGTGGATCTCAGGGCATGTCAGAGGGCACGTGGATCATGTGACTGGCCAAGGGTGCATCTGAATTACTATTATGTTTTATTTATAATTTTGGGTCACACAGATTGAGTTTTACACACACACTTACAAAAAAATAAAAATACAAAAGGGCACTTGGAGCATCAAGGGGTAACGGGGCAGGTGCCCCCCACCCCTCACGTGCCAGTTAAGTAACCTATTAACATGACACCAAGTCATCTAACACCAGTTTGTAACGACTCTGTGACGTCAGTCTGTGGCGAGAGAGAGAGAGAAAGACAGAGAGAGAGAGAGAGAGAGAGAGAGAGAGAGAGAGAGACGGTGCAGATTATTCTCAGAACCAGAGGCAGCAGCTGCGCTGAATTCTTCTTCTTCTCCTCCTCCTCCTCCCTCAGTCTTCACTACTGGTACTACTGGACACGGGGCCACACACCGGGCGGGGAAACGTGCAACATGCCCGCTGAGCAGCTTCATTCGGGCTCGATGTCGCTTTTAACACTTGTGGAGGGATTTAAACGGACGACCAGTGCGAGAGTCCTGACGGATGCTGCGCACAGTGAGCTCTAAGTTGGAGACGGAAAACTTGATAACGGGTCAGATAGAGAGTGTTTGACGAGCATGCTGTGGTGGAGAGGGTCAACCCGGGAATCAACTGCTGCTGCCGGCCGTTCTTGCGTCCCGTGACGCGCCTGGAAGCGAGTCGAAGAGATACATCTGGGGAGTCCCTGGAGGACAAACTAAAACCGTTGTGCTGCTTTGAACATCATTCAGTCCGGCGTGAGTCTCCGGGTGCGTGCGTGATTCTGTACCCCGGGAATGACTCCCGTCTCTCGGCTCCGTCCTCCTTTGGGTCGGTTCGGGATGGATGTGGCGCAGTGAGGAGGCTACAGCCTGCGGATAATCACTCTCTGGACTTTTTTGTTGGCTCTTCGTTCAGCTCGTGGATCTCCCTCATGCAGCTCCTCCGGCTGGCCTGGGCTCTGACTGCTGCTGCAGTCTGCTTCGTGCTCCTGCTGCTCCTCCACAGCCAGGTCCTCAGGGAAGGTATGAATCTGGTGGTCTATGCGCGTGCGTGCGTGCGTGCGTGTATAAATGTGTGTACGGCCTATGAGGTAAATAAATAAATAATTTAAAAAGTGCCTAACATATCTCAACAGGTCATTGTAAAGATGCTTGAATGTAGGACCAATCTCTTGATTCTTAGCTGATTTTAGTGAGCTGTGGAGTGACAGGGTGTAAATCTATGTGTGCGCGTGCACCCGTGCGCGTTTTATGCACCTGTCGCCCCGTGTGAGCTCAGCAGAATGTTGTGATTGAAAGCGGGAGAAGGAAAAACGAGCAGCTGGGGGCTCACACCGGGCATATGAGAGCTTTATGGCCGGGCTGGGGCGCATGGTAGGCGGACTGAGCTTCCGTGAAGGGCCGCTGGTTTTCCCTGGAGGAATTGACAGAGGCAGAGAGGAAACACACACACACACACACACACACACACACACACACACACACACACACACACACACACACACACACAGAAACACTGCCTCTCTCTCTCTCTCTCTCTCTCTCTCTCTCTCTCTCTCTCTCTCTTTCTCTCTCTCTCTCTCTCTCTCTGAAACACTCACATACATACACGCAGGAATACAAACTATCGCTTAAAAATAACTTTAATTTTATTTGGTTGATAAATTAAAGGCAAAGATTGAATAAGATAATTTGTGGTAGATTAAATCTTTGGTTCTGTTTGTTCTTGTTTTTGCTGTTTTTTTCTTTTAAATGTCAGACATTAGTGGGAGCTTCTTGTCCAAATTTCTTGGTGTCCATGCTGTCACTTTGTTATGACTCTTTTTTAATTCAACACACAGCCCTGACTTTTAAGATTTTCAGTTTAGATAAGAAAACAAAATCTAGAAATCATCCAGAAGCTTGCACGGCAAAATGCCTGATTATTGAACTATTGGATAAAACATAAAATGAGTACTGAAAATATACAAAATTAATTAAAGATACATCTACCAGAATAACTCAAAGTCTATACTGAATATTTGACTGAAGATTGAGTAAAGGATATTTACTGTATTGTTTTAATTTTGTCTGAGCAGACAGCTAATAATAGAATAAAAAAGATACAAAGGGGACCTGCCAGAAGACAAATTCTGAAGTTTATATGAGCTCATTTTAAAAAGTAGAAAAAAGCCATTATGATGCATTTTAACGACAATCAGCGAATAAAAATGTGCTTTTTGGGAACTTTTCATCCTGGGGCCCAGTGTAGAGGAGAAAAATCAGGACAGGTCTTAGGGCCATGGTAGTGAGGTGTTGGGGCCCTGTGCTCCTGTTTAAATAGACTACCTCCGTGTGAATAATGATATAAACAGTAGGTGGCGCTTAGACTTTGGGTCAGATGTCGTTAACTGCTGCAGAAAACAATGAAAACATGATGTAAAAATGACACTCCATTAAACCTGACAACACAACAGAAATAAAATCTCAGTGTTCGTTTCTGAACATAACTCCCCACACATCTGATGTCTGTGTGTGTCTTTTATTGATGCTGTGTGTACATCATGATTAATTCACACTCTGCTTCCACTGCAAAATCACGACTTTTCCAACCACCCACCGACATCAACATGTTTTAATGAGCACACCGAGAGCGGACATAAAGGAGGATGGAAACACATCCTCGCTTCTTCATTACACTATTCCTCAGCTGCATCAGCTGTTTAAAACACACACACACACACACACACACACACACACACACACACACACACACACACACACACACACACAAACACACACATATTCCTTTGTTAAAACAGAAGCCAAACTTTGACTGCAGCTGTTCTCGAACACACTTTTGTTTTCAGGTTGTCAGGTTTCCCTTCTCATTAACGCTATTTTAGTTGGCTAAAACTCAAAGAAATTTCTTAAAGAATCTTCTCAGAAATAAACAAGTTAGATCTTGGTGGTAAAAGGTCATCTTATATATACTTGCAGGAGGACATTGACGAGAAAATGCACTGTTGGTACTGCAACGTCACAAAAATTTCTTAAAGCTACAATGGGGAAGCAAAAATAAATAAATCTTTCATGTAGCAGCCTTATTCGTAAAGCATCTTTCATCAACACAACATGCAGCCAAAGGCTTTTCATACCGCCCCCAGCTTTCATCTTACAATGTATTAATTATGTCACTGCAATGAATCATGTTCTAAATTATGTAAACATTTACTTTTTCTGTCAAGTACCCCCCACCCCCCAGTATATCTAGTTATGTCTCACTAAAATATAGTAAAGCTGTGTACATTCTGCAGAAACTGAATAACTTTTACAGCTAACATCGTCAAATGAATGTTTTTTTTATGATGTGAAAATGATCTTTATGACCATGCAGAGTTCAAAAAACACATCAGAGCACACAAGGCTAGACTGAAGTTATGAAATGGAGCAGAAAAGGAGAAAATTTGTGAAGATTAAGAACTATTTGGGGTTACAAATGTTGTTTGCAGGTCAAAACAGTCTGAATATGAGAAAGAATTCTAATAAAATCTAGATCCTGATCCTGCCATAAAAAACCCTGACACATTTTCCCCCATATTGTTCCCTAATGGAAAATATTTTCCTTGAGAAGGAGCAGAGTCTGCTAATGTTTACGCAGCAGGTAACACTGCAGAAAACTGACCACTTATTATTTGGTATCAAGAGACAACAGAGGGACAGATGAGGCTTAATTTCATAAATCTGAATTAATATTTAACAAGTAGAACAGTGAAATGTGAGAGTCGATGGTGGCATTAGTGCAATGAAATTCAGACTACTGGCAAAATAAATGTTATGATCTGAACATGATTGTATCCTGCTGCTCTCAAGTGAATGTGAAATCACAGAAATGCCTGAAAGAACATTTTCTGAAATTCGGCATAAAAATTCCCTGTGCCTTTGAGGATGAACTTCTTAAATTTTAAAGGTCAAAGGTCATGTCTTCCCTGCTCATGAATGTTAAATCTAAGTACTGCCTGAAGGAATTTCAGTACATGTTTGATCTTTAATTTAGTACATTTTCAAGGGAATGATTTACATCAGTGATAGGTTCCTCTACGGTCTCTTAGATCTCCTCCCCATGTACATGTTTAATCTGCCATCATGAGGAAAATTTACTGACTATTATACAAAGAAATACAGAGAGAGAAATCAGTGGAGTGTTTGAGCATTTCATCAGTTTTCACTTCTGAGTTTCATGTTTCCTTTCAGATATACAACAGAGTTATTTCTGTTATAAATGGAGGAATAACTCTGCAGCTTGTCTCGCTGATAGAGGTTTATAAATGGTTTATATAGGTAAGCCTATTGGATCTGAATCGATAAACAGTCATATTATTATTTATCATAATTTAATCCTCATCAGCTATGACTTTCATTTCTTTGGTGGCTCTGAGGAACGAAGTGTCGTTGAGAGACACTCAGAGTTTGTGGAGGAAAACACTGAAAAAGGAGGGAAGAAAAATAATTATATACATTTTTTTGTTTATAAATAATATAAATAACATAAATAATATTTAATATATGTCTGAAGTCCTTCTCACATGGCTGATTAAGGAATCCATAGGTGGGATAAAAAATGTTAACAGCATCAACAGAAACAGCAGTGCCAGCAGCGTACAGTGTGTGTGTGTGTGTGTGTGTGTGTGTGTGTGTGTGTGTGTGTGTGTGTGAGGCTCTTTCTATTTTCTTAACTTAGAGGCTCTGTGAAGACTGTTTGGCGTTGATCGCAGGACTTTTATCTTTACCCTTAGCAGGAATTTGAAGCGTTTTTCCAAATAAGGATAGTGTTAATTTCCCATGAGCATGATCACCCACTGTTATAAAGATGTGACCCTTATCAAAGCATACATTTGTTTTAGAAGCAAATAAATGAAGAGCAGATCTCAAAAGAACTACTTTTTCTTTTTTCCAGACTACTGTTTGCAGTAAGGTAATGTATTTATTTGTAGTTACATAGTCCTATTGTTTGAAAGGTGTCCATCATTACTACAGAATAAATTAGGGATGCACCAAAATTTCGGCCACTAAAAATTTTCAGCCCAAATGGCCCAAAAGTGTATGTTTGGTTTTCCACTGAAGACGTTTATCACCAAAACAACACGACCGAAACAGCATGTTGTAATGCAAAAACTGCAGCTCTTGTCTAGATAAGGGCCAACATATTTCAATGTATCTGAGAAAGAGTAATTTCACAAGAAATTATCCGGGCTGTGATGGATGCAGAGAACCTGCTTGGAGAGGGAGAAGCAGGCAACACAGGAGAAGGAGAGCAGAGTGCAGAAAAGAGACTAAAAATAATGTCACAACCATCACAAGCGAGGGAAAAAAGCACTCTCAGGGCATCACTGTAATGACAGCATCATTCTTTGAGGCATTAATATTAATTTATGCAATGGTACAAATGAGTGGCATAATAATTTCTTTCAGTGTTTTGGTTTTTGGCCTTGGTTTCTTAATGTTTGGTCTCAGACAAGAATTTTCATTTTGGTGCATCCCTAAATGTAGGGACACATTCCCCCCAAACATTTCAAAAGCCACCAAGTCATACGAGCTTAACCGAATGCCCTGAGTTCATTTATTTTGACAGGTAATGATTCCATGATTCCAAGTCCTATTTTACCTACTCATTGTTTGAAAAAAAAAAAAGACATTTTTTTTTTTTAAATTGAAAAAGTTTGGGGGCTGCACGGTAGCGCAGCTGTTAGAGCTCTTGCTTCACAGCAAGAAGGTCGCCGGTTCAAATCCCGGTTCGGGCACGGTGTGCCTTTCTGTGTGGAGTTTGCATGTTCTCCCCGTGCATGCGTGGGTTCTCTCCGGGTACTCCGGCTTCCTCCCACAGTCCAAAAAACTTGGTCAATTGGAGATTCTAAATTGCCCGTAGGAGTGAGTGCGAGCGTGAATGGTTGTCTGTGTCTCTGTGTCAGCCCTGCGATTGACTGGCGTCCAGTCCAGGGTGTACCCTGCCTCTCGCCCTCAGCCAGCTGGGATAGGCTCCAGCCACCCGTGACCCTGAACAGGAGAAGCGGTATAGAAAATGGATGGATGGATGGATGAAAAAGTTTGAATTCAACACCACTTCCATGGCCAAAAACATTTTCAAGCTCGTCAAACCAGACCTGAACACAGATGAGAAATAGTATTGAGGGATGACCAATTTTTGTGATGAAAATTTCATTTTAAATTGTGGATTATAAAAAAGACAAATATCAGATATAAAGCTGCACAGTGGGGCAGTGGTTAGCCTCACTGCAGCCTCACAACAAGAAGGTCACAAAATCGAATCCTGGTTCACCCATTGGCCTTTCTGAGAGGAGTATACATGTCCACCCAGTGTATGGGTGGGTTCTCTCGGGGTACTCCGGCTTCCTCTCACAGTCTAAAAACATGCTCATCAGGTTAACTGGTGATTCTAAATTGCCTGTAGGTGTGAGTGTGCACGTGCAAGGTTGTCTGTGTCTCTGTGTCAGCCCTGTGATTGACTGGCGACCAGTCCAGGGTGTACCCCGCCTCTCACCCAAAGTCAGCTGGGATAGGCTCCAGCCACCCGTGACCTGAACAGGATAAGCGGTATAGAAGATGAATGAATGGACAGGCTAACATATAAAAGTGAGACTATTTCAAGATCACTGCTGAAATCCTCAAAGGGATGACAGAGGCTGAGTAAGAAGATAGAAATAGGGACATATTCAAAGAGTGAAAGATATTAAATTCTAACAAAACAAATACCAAGAAAAAGGAGCATAAAATCAAATAGCAAAACAGTATCTAAACAATTAAAAATGTGTGTCAGGTCAACTTTGTCATGTTTGTGCATTTGGTGTGAGGACTAAAGAGTGTAAACTTTATACCTTATACATCTTTCTTTTATAAACTCTTACTTTCCCATATGCATTGTACATGTGGCCTCTTTAGTAAAACAACGACTGTTCTTACCTGCAGCCTCAGCGTGCAGGGATGAGCGTTTATAATCCAACAGTAATCCAGAGTACAGCTCCATTTGAGCAGCATCTAGCTTCCTTTTTGTCGTGCAGCCCAGAAAAGTCCATTTAAAGTCTTTGAATTAACAGAATAGATTGTAAGGATGTAAACGTGTTTAGTGATCTGTGCAGCGAAGCTTTTAGCTTAAAGAGGACAGGAATGAAATGAAATCAAAGAGCCTCTGTTTCTGTCCTCAGCAGCTGTAATGAGTCTGTGTGCTGCTCATTATCGCAGTCTTCTGTAATGTGGAGTGTGACCCTCACTGAGACTCTGCAGGAGAGAAGCGGCTTTAATAACATCCAAATGTTTTCAAAGTGAAGTCAGAACGACAGGCTGGACTACAAACATCGAATTAAAGACAAACTGAGCCAACAAGTCTCTCCAACTCGGTTTCTTAGCATATGGAGTGATTACCTCTGCTTTATTCTCTGCTTTCAGTGTTTAGTGTTTTCTAGATGAGAAAGAATGAGGGTGGAAGTGTTTATTCTGCAGTTGTGGTAAATCTTCAGGGCCACTCCACCTAAGGGTCATATCCCAAATACTGTTGATTATTTTGACAGATAAGAATAGTTGGGCTGATGCAGATCCTTTGCTTATTTTCTCAACCAGCAGACTGTCTGTGCTGCTGAAAACATCATGCTCCTTTATTTCTAAGTCTTAGACTCAGCCTCCGTTCATCCATGTTTTCTTTATTTGGTTCTAAAACCTCAAACCTGTTGGCTCAAGGAGTCATTATGATGGTTTGTTAATGTAGCTGGGTGACCTTTGTACCCTTAGTCGACAAAAAAAACATCGAACATCTTCGTGAGTTTTTGGCCAATACACCATTTCTCTTTAAATTCATTCATGTAGCAGTTCAGGTATAGGTATTAAGGTTCTACCTCGTGTTTATATCTTCAGCATTTCTCTCTCTCTTTACACTTTATCTTGTGTAATATCTAAGTGTGATAATTTATCCAGGACTTGCCTCTCAGTGTAAAGCTGCTGTGTCGTCCCCGCAGATCTACAGAAAGGTCATCTTATGCAGATAAAAGTGGAGTCATAGAAGAATAATCCTTACTCCAGGTCAAGTGAGAAGACTTTCTGTGTACTCCGTGTCTTTATTTTTAATATCTTGCTTCAAATAAAAGTGCTATACAAGGACTGTTTCACATTAATGACAGTCCTTAAATGCACCTGCTGTGAGATGTTACACGGACGGTCTCATTTCCCACCTCCCACTCCATTGATTAGCTTCTCTTCATTCATGTTGGGCTGTAAAACCTCAAACCTGTTGACTCCTGGCCTGGCTGCGCTCATTATGTCAGTTTGTTGTTGTAGTCAAGCTAAATACGATCTGATTTGGACACTATTTGTTTTATTTTGAAGGTCATTGGGCATTTTTATGTGGTTTTGATGCACAACTTCCTGTCTCGCTTGTTCCTCCTTTTTGTGAACTGACCCATCGCAGCTCTGGCATTCGGCAAAATTAGGACACTTGCTTATCTGCTGTGACCTGCCGAAGCAGGGACACAGGTGGACTGCAACGGAGCAGATCCAGCGTGAGTTTACACATTGACTTCAATAGAAACCTTTCTGATCCGTATCTGTGACTGAACGGAAGCAGACCAAAAACTCTGGTGGTGTATGTTGGCCATCACTAAATTTGTCTGTTTCAGGAATGCATTGCTTCTATTTTGACAGATTTGACACAAAGTGTAGAAAATATTGTGGATTTAAATGTCAGATGTTCCACCATGAACATTTTTGTGTTTGTCTCTCATTGATGAAAAAAAACATGTGTTTGTTAGAGTTTTGATCATCAGTAAAATACTGAATAATACTGACAGGGATGTCCCAATTAACTTTTTTTTGCCCAGAATCCTGATCCCAATTTTTTAAATATTTGATATCTGCCAATACCGAGTCCGATTAAAGAGGTAAGAAATTGAAGCTTCACACTTTTTTTGTTTTAACAATAATGAATCATAAAAAAAATAAAAGTTAAAAGATGTCTTGAGCCTACTAATTCCATTAAATTGTGTAATCTATTTTATATGTTCAGGCCCCCTGTGTGCATGCAATTTAGCGCGCTTAAATCCAAGGCTGCCATGAATGCATCTCTGCCGAGACAGTTCGGGACTACAAATGTAAATATTAGACACTGATGCAACTATCTTGTTTTTCCCTTTCACTGAAATGTTTGTTTTGCCCCAAAACAAACTACAAGAAAAACTGACCTGAATCATCCAAAACTGGAAAATAGAGGACAATCCAGTGTGCTGTGAGGCTCAGCAGAAACACAGGACAAACATCTAGTCTAAAACTAATCACATCGTTTTTAAATCACCTTGCATGTTGTCAAGTTGTACAGCTCCAGTGAGGCAGGATGTGAAATGTGTCTGAAAGGCAGGGCAAACCTTGGATAATGGAGATGGCATAATTCTGCATCCCATCTTCCTCTCATAGCTTTTTGGACGCTTGCTCTCTCTGTGGCTGTTTATCCATTCTTTTTAAGCAGTGTAGCCTTACATCTGTGAGTGACCTACGCTGCATATTGTTGTTGTTTTGGTCATGTTGAACACCTCGAGAAAAGATCAAAGTGCATAAATGTATTCATGTGTGGCTGTTGGACATTTTTTCACATTTTAGTTTGATATATTTCCATACTGCTGACACTGAAGCCAGAGTTGTTAATGCTAAGGTTACAGGCTGTCCCGCGTTTGTTTGTATTTGTCTTTTTGAACCGCGGAGAGTTGCCATAGGATGCTGTAAAGCAGATTTTATTGCTGGTTGTGAACATGTTCTGTAACAAAGCCAAGTGTGACAGGTGTTCCACATCAATGTACCTTATCTTATTTTATTATTCTCTCATCAACGTTACAAGATTGGGCGCTCAGAGCGCTAGGTTAAACCATAGACTGTATAATTAATGGACATAGTCTCTGCGACATCACCAATCTGTTTCTGAAACAGATTTTTGAAGCAAAAATAGCGATTCAGATGGGAGACATCCTTTGTACCAGGCTGTAAATGTGCTTATTTTAGCAGTGAAAACGGCTTTTTTTGGCTTGGTGTGTTTGTGACTTCCAGTACTTCAGGAGCCAGCCTCAAGCGGACACTCGAGGAACAGCAGACTTTAGCACTTCCACATTGTCTCGTATTTTTCAGACCGGAGGTTGCCGCTTGGGTTAAACTGATGCATAAGCATTTCTGCCCAGTGAAGGCTAATGTGAATGACCGGTTAAAATGCCTATAACCAATCAATTAGAAAGTGCCAAAATCAGGCTCAATCTGATTCTAGGGATTGGGATTAAGACATCCCTGCTTACTGAGCATATATTTGATACCATGTTATAAGAGAACATGTGGTCTGCAGACTGCTGGAGACTAACAGTACTTGGGCTGAACACAAACATGTCATCTGCATAAATCCTGAATTTCCTTTCGGGGATTAATAAAGTACATTCTATTCTATTCTATTCTATTCTATTCTATTCTATTCTATTCTATTCTATTCTATTCTACTGCAACTTTCATCTGTGAAGTCTCTTGTGAATGACACAAACAATAAAAGCCTCCTGCTCTGTGTATGTAAAGCAAAAACTGCAAGTTTTCGTCTGACAGCTGCTTCACATATACATATGTTTCAGCTAAGAAGTACTGCTGCAGAGAAATGATAAAATCCAGCAGCTGCTCTTTAAAATTCAACAGTCAGAACCCAAACAGTCAGCTGTGTGGGTGACATTTTCTTCTGATGCTGACTGGACTCTTATTTTGAAGGGATAAAAGGCCTCTCACAGATGAATTACCAGGTCTGTGGTTAGCTTTTAGCTGTAATGAAATCAAATGAATGGCTTTAATGTCGCACACATCAAGATGTGAACACATGTCGAGGTTACATGGTTGTTAAAACCCTCAATAAAGATCCAAACAGGGCTTTTAAAGAACAGTTTGAGGAGGCAGCACCTCTTCTTGTCGTCTTTCTTCATTGATCATCTCAGTGTGAAAAGCGTTAATGAGCACAAAGTGCTCACTGATTTTAATTCCCTCACGCTGACTGTTGACAGAGTTTCTCTTTTCTCTCCTCGGCCGGCTCATAAAGCTCATTTAGATCCTGGAAACAAGCCTATTATGCAGCAGATTCACTGTGGCGCCGGCGGTGCAGAAAGCTTACCTAAGGAGCCTTCAGAGTCCAAATTAATTCTCAACGCTCCATTAAGTCGAACATATATTCATGGGAATTATAAACAAACAGCGAAAAGAAAGAAAGAGCAAATCAGCAGCTGAGAGAAAAACAAACAAACAGAAATTAACGGAGCAAAAAGCTGCAGTGGAGCTAATTGGATTTGAATAAATTCATCTGGAGGAGGAACATCAGCAAGTGATTCAACACAGAGCGTGACTCCTCCATGCACAGCAAAAAATGTCCGAGCACTCCACAGCTCGCTGAGCCAAGACAATAAACTGCTGTGTGAGGGAAGAATAATGGCTGACAGACTTCAAAATAAAAGCCTCTGCAGTGCCAGATTCAGGCAGAAGTTTGAGTCAGAAATCAGGGACTCATGTACCTTTTTTATATATAATATTTATTTGTTTGTTTTTTAATTGATTATATGAAATCAGAGCTGACACTGACAGACCTCACCCCCTTCAAAGTAAGAGCTTCACAGGAATCTTTAACCTGCACAGCTGACTGAGCTCTCATCATCGTGAGCAGCTGCTGGGTTTGATGGTGTTTCATCTTTCTCCAGTAGCACTGATTATCTCAAACATCTGCATAAAGAAGCAGCTGCAGAGTTTATGTTTCATATCGACATTAAGCAGGAAAGCTTTTATTGTTTGCTCCATTTATGAGAGATATAAACGCTTTTCATTACATCTGATAAGCCGCTTCAATGTTTTTTGGGTTTTTTTGTTCTTGGCTCTTATTTTAGCTCTTTTGTTCAACACATCTGTTTGTTTTATGATAGTCTTTGCTTCTTGTTATCCTGAATTCAGTTTTGGTTGAAGCAGATGATTATTTACGGCCAATCATCCAGTCATTTTTTTTGACACACTCCTTGTTTTGTATGAACATCTACAAGTCTCATTGTTACATATGTCTCAATCTGTAAACCCGATGTGGGACCTATGGTATATAGACATAAAGTGTGACACAAACAATTTGACCTTGTATGTGATCGTGTTCACTGGTAATGTGATAAATATTCATGCCCTGCTGTATTTTAGCCGTTTTATTTCTGGTTGAAATGAGTAAAGCTCATGCAAGCATTTTGAGGCTTTAGGGTCTTTAGGATGCACATATTTCCAGGTGAGCAAAAGTAGTGGCAGAATGTGTAAACATGTTGACAGAGATTAATCATTTCTGTGAGAGAAACCAGATTTCTGTTTATGCAAATAAGTCACTTTGCATGTTAGACTTTGCAGTGCTGCACCAGTTGTTTATACTGGCAAAAGACATTTATTGCAGTGAGTGAGCATGAGTGGTAAACATCATTCAGTAGAAAGAGATGTTCAGTTAGAGTGAAAGTTATTTTGAAACTCATTCTTACCTGGTGGTTCCTCTAATGTGTTGTGATGTGTAACACGGATCAAGTCTATGTTAAGCAGGTTTTGTCTCTTCCAGGGCTGCATCTTCCGTCTAAGTTTAATGAAACTGGTTCTGTAGATTTTTTTTTCATCGATGAAAATCCTGCACTGAGTGACAAACACATGGGACTAAAACAGGTCTTCATCAGCAGAGAGAAAGGAGAAAACAACAAAGGAGGACGCCAGGAATACTCCAGATCAGTCTCTGCTCTGTTGTGTGTTGACTGCATACATCAACTCACACCGGCTGTCCAGTCTGGCACCTTTCAAGACTGCCAGTCAACTGAAGTTGCAAGACCGGAGTTCCCACGCTTCCCACTCCATTATTGATGCTCTCTTCATTCATGCAGGGCTGTTCAAGGTTACCAGGTGTCTTAGAAAACCTGGTCAATGATTGACCAGTTTTCCAAACAGGTGAAAGTTTTATGCATGCATGTCTGTTGTCACTGTCTCTAGACTGTTAACCTTATATTCTGGGCAAAATCAACTTAATGTCTGCTTCAAGCAGTTCTGCAACCCAGTGCTTCCAATTGACTTTGTCACTAGATTTAGTGACTTTTTAGACCGTGTGAAGGACTTTGCACTTAAAGATAAAACTAACGACTGCAAGTGGAAAAGTGTCGCTAGTAGTACAAGTGTGAGGTTTTTCTCTCTCATGGCCACAGGCTTCTCTCTGTCCTCTCGAAATGAGAAAAGTAGTCAGCAAAAACTTTAACTATTACATGTTGATTTGAACTGCTGGCACTTATTTCCACTGTTGTTCGTATAAATGAATGTGGTTTTAACATGGCTACATTACAGCTATTAATCAGTCAATTTGACTGTATTTTGTAACTTTTTATCTAACATAATACAATACAAGGCTTGACGGTTTAACTAAAATGGGCAGTAATAGACAGCTTCAAGTGCGTGTTGTCCTCTAATTACATGACTGGGTGACAGTTAACTGAGATGAAACAAAGGATTTTTTTTCAGTGATTTCTTGAAAATACACAAATGTTTTTAAAGGAAGTGCAGCAAAGCAATTACAAGAGAAGAGGAACTTGAGTTAGGAGTTGCCCAAGTGAACATTGTAACTTCAGTTTGTCATGCTAATGAAGTGCTACACTGTAATCTGTGAGTGTCATTTGTCATAATTATTTTTCATAGATAAGTTATTGCCATAAACTACACATCAGATGTCTGAGTAATAAACATAGAAACAACTGTAGAAAAACACTTCAGAGAATGAGGGGGAACATACTAGTGTATGATGTGATAAATGTGATAAGAGTGGGAACCCTGCTGCTGACTCAAGACCTGGCTGCACCTATTATGTTTTTTTTTTTTTTTTTTTTTTTTTTTTTTGTGTAGTCAAGTTAAGTATGATCTGGTTTCAAGTTAAGTATGATCTGGTTTGAGGGTTGACCTTGACACAACCTTTTTACTCCTGGTATGATAATGATATTGCAGCTTTGAGTATTGGCCTATACCAATATTGATCCGATACAATATCAGCATGACTGGTATGACCTTCAGCTCTATTTGTAGGTCTTCTTGGGGAAATGTTTAAAGTTTAAATGTACTAAATTTCCCCAGGTCTGTGCCATCTCGGGAAACTTGTGCATGACAAGTTTTGCGCTCAGTTGCAATTTCTTTTTTGGAGTTAAATGAAAAAACAGTTGACACCACTCCTACTAATTGCTGCTTTGTTAGCACCTTAGCACACACTTTTGTGGTGATCATGAAAGCTCTGCATAATGGATCTGGGTGCTTCTGGATAGAAGTGCTGGAGTACAGTCTGGAATGGACTGCTTGTATTGGAGTGCTTATATCAGAGATTTTAGATGCAGGCGGATATAATCAAATATTAGTTTTTTTGCCGATATCATTTCAAAGTGGTTTCCATGCTCAACTTCCTTTCCCGCGTTAGTCCATGAGCCGGAGGGCAAATCGGTACCATTTTGAGGGATTAATTTTCATAGTGATTTTCATGAAGGTACATATCTCTAGTGTTGGAAAATGTGTGATAGCCTTCAATCCACGGTAGTTTTTAGGAGCTATCATCACTTAAACCAAAGAAAGTCAGCTCAGCCGAGAGAGCTCACGGACCCCACCCTCACCTGACATTTTTAGCAATATCTCTGGAATGGAAAGTGTTAGAAACTTACTTCTTTCTATTTCAAAAACTAGACAGTTACAGCTTTACAACAAGCTATCCTGCAGCCTTCTACACCCTCGGGAAGCTGTACAAAATCCCGGTGAATATTGTTCAAAATTTTTCAAAATCAAAAAAAGTTGATTTTCTTTTCTGGTTTTCTGTATACATTAAACACGAAAGATGATAGACACTTTCTGTTTTCTTTGTTGTAATCTATGGATTTCTAGCTTTCAAACAAGACCACCCATGGCTTCTTACTCTTCCGGGAGGCTGTGTAACATTGCATTGAAAATTTGTCATGAATTGTGAATCTTAAACAAAATTAAGTTTAACACTCTTGAGCCTAATTTTCCTATTACAAATATTTGTTTGAAATGTTGTTGTGGATTATTGACATAATTAGGAGGAAAAAAATAACAAATGTTCTGTCATTTATGATATTTGTGCAAAAATGCCAACCTTATCTGTATTTTTAATACATAAATGAATTGTGAATAGTTCTCCAGAAATTTGATTATTTTAATGCTGTTATTGAGAAAGGAACATGAACAATAGCATTTAATTGACTTTTTTTATTTAGAAATTACATGAACTCAACCCTTTACACAAGGAATACCAAAAATGTTAGGGAATATGCATTGTTTTAGACCACTGTAATCTATGCTTAGTAGGTCACATCAGACATTTCTCACATCTAGTAGGAATCACTCTCGATTTCTTCTTCATCCCCGTTCTCGTCATCAACATCATCACTGTCTGAAGCACATGCTTGGTTTTCGCAGTCTGGCTGCCTGCACATGTCTGTACATTTCAGTCTATTTGCCACACAAACACATTTCGCTGAAACACAGTGTCTTGGACAGTTGCAGGCCAGTAAATCTAATAAAGCCTCAGGTGCTGGTTGGCCATCCATCCAATGAACTACCAACCTTGGCCACGATGCTGAGGCTCAAAGACATCTGATCTCCCAAAAAACGATGACCAGCTGAAGCCATGAAGCCATGTCTTATAACACATAGATGCATCAACCACCTTTGGCATTAATGCAATGGAAGAGAAACTGTTGCAACCAGGTTCAAAACCAAAGTTTATAAGCAAACTCCTGATGACACCTTTGATTAATGCTCAATTTGATTCACAGTAGAATCTTCAGTATGACCACAGCAATCAGTCTCTATTCTTAACCCCTGCATCGATCAGGAAGTATCTTCCCTCCTTGTAGGGAGCTAACCTAAAGGAGACTTGTCTTTCGACAGAGACAACCAATCCAGAGACAGGAGCGAGGAGAAAATAACCGTCCTCTGGGTTATAAGAATGTTCTTTGTTGATCATGTTTTCAGTTGCTTGGAGTGATCTGCAGAAGCTCTCAACTCATTTACTTTGTTCAGATACGCTTGCTTTGAATAAAGTATCTCGGATTCAGCTGACCGGTCTCTTCTGATGATTGGACTCCTCGTGTGTTTTACTCTTTTTGAGTGACATAGTTTTAACAGAACAGTTCAGTAGTTCAGTAAGTTTAGCCTGTCAGATTCAGGGCCTCACCTGGCCTGCTGTCAAGACACGAGAAACTCCACGAAAAGGCTGAGATTCAACAGTATCATACACAATACTTGAAGAAAACGATACTGCCTTGTGTCTTCAAAAGCTATCAGGGGGACTTAACCAAAAAGCAGTGATTCCAGCATCTATTAAAGCTCATATCTTTACCAATCTTGCATAGGACAATATAGATAGGCTGGAGGAGACACTCACTGGAAAGGGAACATCACACCGGGTTAATGGCATAGCAGTGCAGGCCAAGGTGTATGGCCCTCATTTGCCAGATGCTGAACTATAGATGTTGTTTTTGATACATACATAGAGAACTCTATTAAGAATAGTGAGAGATCTTTGAGAGGCGAGGAGACAGGAAATCATTTGGTGAGCACTGAAAAACAGCTAGTGGGACAGTGGAAGAGATTTCTGGCACAAGTCAGTAACAAAACTAACCTCATTTCATTCTTAGTGAAGGAGTGGAGTAAGTCCAAATACAGGGATCTTCTCAAAGAGAAAACTCTTTTTGCAACCACAAGTGATAAATGCTTTAGAATCACAGCTCAGGGCAGTGAATTGTTTCCAACACTCCAGTGCAAACAAGAAGAAGCTGATGGTCGGCTCCTTCTCCATGCCAGCCATGCAGCTGAAGAGGGCTTTAAAGCTGTTGTTATCTGCTCAAGGGACACAGATGTTTTCATCATGTCCCTTGCTTTCCATGACACAATTGTGGCACCTGTGTTCCAAAAATGTGGAGGAAAGACCAGAACAAAACTGATTGACATCAGGAGAGTGGCAGCCTCAATTGGCACAGGAATCTGCAAGGCTCTTATCGGTATGCATGCATATTCAGGATGCGACACAACCAGTGCCTTTGCTGGGAGAGGGAAAGCAAGTGCCTTAAAATGCCTGAAGACACACAGAGATGTGCAAGACATGTTTCAAAAGCTTGGCCAGAACCGGGATCTTACACCTGAATTGATGGATAAACTTGAAGCGTTAACCTGCCAAATTTACTCCCCCAAAGCAGCACTTACAAAGGTCAATGACCTAAGATACAGTCTATTTTGTGCCAAGAGGGGAGAAATAGAGAGTCATCAGCTTCCACCATGCAGAGACTGCCTGGAGAAGCATGCCCAAAGAGCCAACTACCAGGCTGCCATATGGAGAAGATGTTTAGAAAGGGGCCCACAAGTACCCAGTCCCATTGGTCATGGGTGGAAGATGGAGTCTGTGGGAGGAGTTGACCGGTTGGTAGTTCATTGGATGGATGGCCAACCAGCACCTGAGGCTTTATTAGATTTACTGGCCTGCAACTGTCCAAGACACTGTGTTTCAGCGAAATGTGTTTGTGTGGCAAATAGACTGAAATGTACAGACATGTGCAGGCAGCCAGACTGCGAAAACCAAGCATGTGCTTCAGACAGTGATGATGTTGATGACGAGAACGGGGATGAAGAAGAAATCGAGAGTGATTCCTACTAGATGTGAGAAATGTCTGATGTGACCTACTAAGCATAGATTACAGTGGTCTAAAACAATGCATATTCCCTAACATTTTTGGTATTCCTTGTGTAAAGGGTTGAGTTCATGTAATTTCTAAATAAAAAAAGTCAATTAAATGCTATTGTTCATGTTCCTTTCTCAATAACAGCATTAAAATAATCAAATTTCTGGAGAACTATTCACAATTCATTTATGTATTAAAAATACAGATAAGGTTGGCATTTTTGCACAAATATCATAAATGACAGAACATTTGTTATTTTTTTCCTCCTAATTATGTCAATAATCCACAACAACATTTCAAACAAATATTTGTAATAGGAAAATTAGGCTCAAGAGTGTTAAACTTAATTTTGTTTAAGATTCACAATTCATGACAAATTTTCAATGCAATGTGACACAGCCTCCCGGAAGAGTAAGAAGCCATGGGTGGTCTTGTTTGAAAGCTAGAAATCCATAGATTACAACAAAGAAAACAGAAAGTGTCTATCATCTTTCGTGTTTAATGTATACAGAAAACCAGAAAAGAAAATCAACTTTTTTTGATTTTGAAAAATTTTGAACAATATTCACTGGGATTTTGTACAGCTTCCCAAGGATGTAGAAGGCTGCAGGATAGCTTGTTGTAAAGCTGTAACTGTCTAGTTTTTGAAATAGAAAGAAGTAAGTTTCTAACACTTTCCGTTCCAGAGATATTGCTAAAAATGTCAGGTGAGGGTGGGGTCCGTGAGCTCTCTCGGCTGAGCTGACTTTCTTTGGTTTAAGTGATGATAGCTCCTAAAAACTACCGTGGATTGAAGGCTATCACACATTTTCCAACACTAGAGATATGTACCTTCATGAAAATCACTATGAAAATTAATCCCTCAAAATGGTACCGACACACCCTTTTTGGGGCCCTGGCTCATGGACTACGTGATCTGCTTTTTGTTAACAATAGACAAAAATAGGATGGTTGTGTATCTGCTGGACTAGCCAGAGCAGGGACGCAGCTAGACCGCAATGGAGAAGCTCCAGTGTGAGTTGACACATTGACTTGAATAGAAATTCTCTATTTACATGAAAAGATTTTCAAAATAACTAAACAAATAAAACAAAAAAGGGACTTCTTAAATCCATCCTCAGAAGTTTTCTCTGGTTTAAATTTTTAGATGAATGTAGAAATGATTCTGTCTTTGAGCTTTAAAACTTTTTGATCAAAGACATAAGTGTAAACTGTCTTGGGTAAGAGAAAATAAAATAAAGACCTAAAATAGATTACTGGTTATATATTTGAGTGGAAATATAAAAGTCAGCAGTGCCTCATGGGTATCTTTGCCATTTGCCTGATTTAACTGATTTTCTGCCAGCTATTTTCAGACCCCCCCTTTTTTCATTTTGACCAATCTTTCAAGACCCAGAGAACATTGTTAAACAGAAAACAGCAAAAATGCCCTTTTTCAGAATGTGCTTGTCTCTGAAACTCCGTCCTTTGGTCCTCTTAATGACCCTCCTCATTCATTTTGATTAAATACATGAACACACTGGACCTAAAATTGCAGAAGAAAAAAAAAAAAAAACAAAGTCTGGGAAAAAGTTAGATTTTTCACTGCGGAAACAACTGCTACTAGCATTAAAATACAGGACATTCTCTGGTGTTTTTGTGAAACTATTTACAACTTTTTACAAAACCGTCAGGTCTCACAATAAGATTTTACAGAACAATGGTCATGAATCGCCTCTGGCACACAAAACAAATAAATTTATGACACACTAAACAGGCTACACTGCACACCAGCGCTGTAATCCAAACTTGCTAAAAGCCACAAATCATTCAAAAACTCACTTTAGCGCATGTTGTTTCGTACTCTCAAAACTTCCCCTCTCCCTTTCCCTCTAGCAACTATATAATTTTGTGATTGGCTGATGTGGTGAACTTTCGACCAATAGAAATGGACTGTCATGTTGTTGTTTTTTTCCTTGCTGGCACTTTTGGCTTGCTAGCATTCTCCACAGAATAGTTTTTACTGTTTCATTCTGCGCCAAATGCGACAAGAAATGCGAAGCTGTGTATGTGAGACAAGGACAGCCGAAGTTGATGCTGCTGTGTTGTTCTTACTCTCAGTATGCAGTAGTGAATGTCATACCTTTTAGCATCCCTACAGTGTAGATATTGCAATATGACGATTTTGACATGAAATGCGGTCATGTGAGTCAGACCCACATCTCCTCTGAGACAGACTTTGTGGATTGTTTCACCCTTGATGACTACGTCCTTCTATTGATTTCCGGGTCACAGGCTAGAGGGCGAAAGGAAGTAGTATTAGCAGCACCCTCAGCCTGCCTCTGAGCTCTCCATTTCAATGCCCCTTGTGCTGCGCCCTGTTGAAAAGACGCTCTCAGTAATTGTGTTCAACTCCTCCGATCAGTCACAACCTTGACTCGTGTTAAAGCTCTCTCTGCTGCTCTTCTAACATCTTCAGAAACTTTTTGTGCAGCCTCATGTTGGATTCTGGATCTGTCTCTGGCTGCAGAGACTCATTAACCGTCATCAGGAGGATCAGCAAACAGCCTCTGCATCACGTCTAAACCAATTTCAGCCTCATCATTATTCCTCTGCGTTCGGTCTCAGGACAAACACGGTGACTCTGGTTTCCTCGCTCTGTGATTGTTGTTCCTATTTTCAATTTTCAGGGAATTAAAAAAAACGATGAACAATAAGAGCTCATATCAACCAGATGTCAGTTTGTCTTTGTTCCTCTCATTCCTGAATAGATTACATGTCAGCTGTGATTGAAAGAGCGAGAGTCCAAACAGAGAAAACAAAGGGCTGTAATTTCATTATTCCGCCGTAATGTGAGCAAGATGTTCCGAGTCTTTATGCTGCTGAATCACAAAGTCAAATTCATGTATAAGTTTTACTGCAAAGATCAGAGGTAGGAGATGAATCCCCACAGGCACAAAGTTGTCACATTAAGTTTATGTTCTAGATTAAATCAGAAGCTATCAGTGTGGAAGATTTTCCCCTCAATAACACTTTTTTCTGTATGTGAGCATTTAAAAACCTTCGCCTGGTGGATAATGAGTTTTGAATGAGTAATATAAAACAGTTACATCTTTATTACTAAATCTCGCTTTAAAACATTATGATGTTCAGGATTTGATGTGTGGATAAAAAACATTTTCCTTTGAAGCTATTAAGCTCAAAATGTCGAGGGAAGATAGAAAATTAGATGTATGGGAAGTAAAAGAAAACAACAGAGGAAGGGGAATGGGACCTGAACGTGTCAGGTCCTGGCAGTCTCGGGTTATAGCAGAATGACTTGGGGTCATTTCCACTCAAGCTTTGTAATGTTGAGTTTAAGTCATTTCAAGTCAGTCAGTAGAGAGAGACTGACTCCAGAGCCAGACAGGTTGTCCAATCCAAGAGGAGATAGTCCTGATATCTGAAAGCTCTACCTCTCTTTTTACCCTTTGATTGCAGCTGGCTAAACCAGATTCCAGAAATGTTCCTCTACCCAGTATCCTCTCCTTGATTAAGAACACCTATGCAACCACTTGTTAACGCAAATATCCAAGCAGCCAATGATGTATGATTCCTGCCTGATTCTCTCCCTCCACTACAACAAGAAACATGAATGCATACTTAAGTTTCAGTTTCTCTTCTCTCTGTACGCTCCACTCACACACACTGTACTCGTGCACACTCTGCTTCCTCCCTCTGGTGTAACCGTGGGGAGGATATTTTCTTGGCCTCTTAGTACAAATTGAGCATACTTTTAAGTCCACAGCCTACCTGAGTATTGTTGCTGATCACGTCTATCCCTTTATGACCACAGTGTACCCATCTCCTGATGGATACTTCCAGCAGGATAACGCTCCATGTCATGAAGCTCAAATCATTTCAAACTGGTTTCTTGAACATAATGATGAGTTCATTGTACTCCAATGGTCTCGCCATTTACCAGATCACAAACAATTAAGGCAATTCTGAAGGTAGAAGGGGGTCAAGCCCAAGACGAGCAACGTGTGCTTAAAAAAGTAAGAAAGACATCTCAACTAAGAAACTGAGACCATCAAAGGAAAGTGCAAATGCAGCTGAAGACCCCAGATTTGAGTCCATAAACCCCCCACAGCTCAGGATCAGGATTTAAAACATAGTCAAATATAACAGGCAGTGAATTGTATATTTTAGTCGTATAGATGAGGGTAGAAATGAATTGTTCTGCCCAGCTCCTTGTCCTTTTCAGGCCACTGTACTATGAGTGATGAGCTGCTATTCTGGAGTCAGAGCAGCTCTTTTTGGGATGTTACAGGGTTACTACATCCACCTCTGCAGATAGAGCAGGGATTGTGTCTCTCTCTTTTTTTTTTTTTTTCTATTATCAGGGGAAAATAAGATGACCTTCATCCGTAAAGCTCTGTACAGTGAGAGCAAAATGTGAGCCTGAAAAAGCTGTGAAAACTTCCTACATTATCAGATTTTTATGTTAACTGGTTTTTGAAGATGAGCTGATTGAAAAACAGATACGACTGCAGCATCTTTCACTTCGTAAACATGAAGCCTCTTAATCATTAGAGACATCCAATAATTAAAAAAAGTTTCCTTTAATCGTGTCTAGAGCGAGCATGCTGTTCTCGTCTTCGTCTTCTTCCAGCATCCTCTGCTCTCACTGTCAGAGATTAAGAAACAATTACTTTTTCATCATGTTGTGCTGCAACAGATGGAGGGCTAAAGAGAGTCGATGATGAGCTGCTGCTAATGAGGGAACACAAACCTGCCGCTGTCACTCTCCTCAGATACCATGGGATGCCTGATAGTGAACAGCATCTCTTACATCATCTACAAACAGACCGACACCCAATTATCGCAGAGAGCTGTGATGCGCTTTCTTGTTCCAACATTTTGAAATCAATGAAACAGAAAAATCAACTTGTAATGTTTAGAAATTATATTAAAGCTGATTTACTGACAATTCATGACCCAGTTAGTCAAAAGGTTTATTCCAGATTACAATAACCAAAATTTGCAAAACCCATTCATTAGAAAAAACAGACAAAAAACACAACAGATACGATAGGTTAGAAAATAAAAACTTGATTAGAGCAACTAAATCTAAATTAACTACCTCAAAAATGGACTAAATCTGAAATACCAGTGCTCTAAAAGAATTACAAACACACTTTGTCCACAGGGGGCACCAAAATCCACACAAACTGACAGTTCTTTAAAGTTTGTTTTTGGGCTTTTCAGCCTGGTATCTGGAAAGAAAGAGGGAGGGGTGAGAGTCAAAGGTTGGATTTGTAACAGTTTTGTGCTCTGACAACAACAGCCTTTAAAGATGGGGAGCCTGTAATTTTTTAAATACATACCAAAGCTGATTCACTGACGATCTATGACCCACTTACTTTAAAGGTTTAATATGGATCACAGGGCTTCACAGTGAGCAGTGTACCCTGCCTCTTGCCCTATGACAGCTGGGACAGGCTCTAGTCACCTGCGACCCTGAACAGGATAAGTGGTATAGAACATGAATGAATGAATCTGGATCACAGTAATCCAAATATGGAAATACGCTTCTTTATTCTCCATGATTTAAGTAAGATTGATTATTCCATACTGGTAAGAAATGAATAACTTGAAAAACTCCATCCAAATTAACAGGGCTCTAAATGACGACTTACACATTTTGTCCGCATTTAGCACAAAAATCAACACAAACTGACAGTTTTTCAAGTGTGTTATTGGGCTGAGAGGGTGAGATGACATTCACGAAAGCCATGAAAGTTTGACTTGTACCATGATTTCATGAAATGAAAAAATAACTTTTGTACATGGGCTGAACTTAACTTTTTATCACCCAAGTGTCTTACAGGCCAGCTGGATTATTTTCTTTTTTATTATTATTATTTTGTCCTTAGAAAAGTAAAAAAAATATGCCCTTAATCTAATCTTCTCCTCTGTCAGGGACCATTTAAACTTTATCTTGCCCTAATTGTTGAAGAGTTACTGTAAGGACAACAAGTTGTATCAATTAGTGCCTGCAGTTGGAACATCATTTCATGTGGATTCCTATGCATTACATAAACACCCTGGATATTGCTGTAAAGCTTGTCTTTTCTTCTTTGAGGAGCCATTTGAATTTTCTTACTGGCCCAAATGGTTGAGGAGTAATGGTAATTGGTATGGTGAAGAGCATTTGATAATGGGAGTGTCAGCTTCTAGATAGGTTTTAAAGAGTTAACGGCGAAGCTAAACTGGCACGACATGACAGATGTTGTGAGACCCCAAGAACTCCCAACAAATGACAATAATTACCAACTAGTTTTTAACATGACATTTATTGACTAAATATGAGCCACATTCACTTGAAAAGTGCAGAAAAAGTCTTATTTTCAAGAGTCTGAAAAATTTCTCCTGAAAAATAAGAATTATGTCCTAATACAAAAAACTAAGCAGGGATTTTTTTTACTAAGTTATTTTTGGGGATTT
The DNA here is from genome assembly GCA_030710495.1 of Labroides dimidiatus. Classification (NCBI taxonomy): domain Eukaryota; kingdom Metazoa; phylum Chordata; class Actinopteri; order Labriformes; family Labridae; genus Labroides; species Labroides dimidiatus. The sequence goes on from CM061147.1 coordinate 20,451,460, forward strand.
TTATGCCTTTAATTTGAGAGTACAGGACAGTGGATAGAGTAAGAAACAGGATTAGAGTAGGGAGTGACTTGCAGGAAAGTAGCCACAGGCCAGACTTGTACCCAAGCTGCCTGCTCAAGGGCTTTTTGCCATATCAGGCGTGACCTTAACCACTAGGCCATCTGCGCTTTTAAAAAAGCATTTTTTTAAGAGCCAGTGGTTTCAACCATGTCTGGATTTAAGGTATGCTGCAGCAAACCTACTTCCTGCACATATGTCCTCTATGGTTTTATGTGTCAGTGTCCATCCTCTGACCTTGATGTCAGATATGACCACACTCTGAGGAATGAAATCTCTCTTCCGTATATACTGTGACCAGGAGTCAGACTGTGACCTTTCACCCTTTAAAGATTAAACTACATTACTCCAGAGCTCACAGAGGTCTGACTCTGTTTTCAGGCTGAGGAGGAGGAGGTGATAACTCTCATCACAGCAGCTCTCAGACTCAGAGTTTATTAGCTTCCATGTAGCCTCAAGGCTAACAGGATGGGGAGAACACATCAGACAGAAAGCAGCAGTGGTGCTAATGCAGGCTGTCAGATGTAATTATGAGCTTCATTAAAACTGCACGGAGTCCCAACACAGAGATCTGAGCTCTGATGGTGTCTTTAGAGAAAATCAACTGAAGTATTGCAACTAAACATGTAAAATATCAGTTGGTATGTAGTGAGAGTGATGTAGATATCATGTCTGAGACTGTTAGGAGTCATTTTCTGCATATGTAAAAGTTCTGAAGGACATGTTTCATTATTTGGATGATGATGTCTTCCTGTAGATGCTGTGTGTGTGTTCTTTAGAGAGACACACAGACATTTATACTCCTCAAAAACAGCTGCTCTGATGGACAGCATCTATGTCTCTGAGCCAATAGAAACAACAGCCCTGTGTCTTCATTCATGTTTCACAGACATGCTGCTGACAGCCGACGCTGCTCGCCACATCAAAACCTATCAGCCCCTGATTGCTGCTGCCACCGCACCCTGTTTTCGGCTGACGGCTAACGCTTTTTACCCCGACAGTCTGGACTTCAAACAGCTTCAGCTGCAGAAGTGACAAAATAGATTTTTTTTTTTTTTTTTTTTTTCGAAACAGTTGAAGGACAGGACAGCATTTGTAAAATAACCAGCAGGAATCTGTGCCTCACATTTTTTTTCTTCACTGAGGACACAGAAAGAGTTCGATACAAAATATCTTTGGTCCACCATTGTTCTAAGCAGAGAAGTATATTTATATTAGAAAATATAGAACTGGTGTTGTTGCAAAACAATTTGCAAATGCACACATGCATTCATAAATGTGTAAACAGATCCAGAAATCCATACACAGATCCAAAAACATGTAGAAACATCAACAAATGTATGAAAAAGTTCCCAATTGTCTGCAGATATTGACTGCATATGCTGATCTATGTTAATGTAAATATATGTACATTGATCTACAAACGTATATCCAAACCAGGTACATGTGCATAAATAGATCTACAAATGTGCAGATAAATTTACAAAAGATCAACAATTGTATCCACATATCCATAAATGTTTACACAGAAATGTTTGTAGATCTTTGAATGTATATGCAAAATCATATTTACATGTCTAAATAGATCTACAAATGTGCAATTGGATTTACAAATGTGTAAAAGATCCACAAATGTGTACAGGGATGTTTGCATTGATATACAAATGCATATGCTTTACCACATGAATATGAGCAAGTAGATCCACAAATGCAATAAAAGATCCATTAATGTTAATATGGATCCATAAATGCATGCACAGACAGGGTAGGGAGGGTTACTTTAAAATTGTACTCTGCTACTGTTACTAGTTATCTGTTAAGAAATGTAATGTAAACCAAGTACCATGATTTTAATGTGTTGTAACTTGATTACTTTCAATTACTTTTGGATTGATCCAATACAAAATGGACCTATAAAGACAAAAGAAGCTAAATATCAATAAGATGAGTACATTTTGTGTATTCTGTAAGACAACTGAACAATGTAACCTTGTAAAAGGAATTGAGGAAACCTAGTTTAGGAAGTAGCTTATCGTCCTATGATGAAAGTGATCAAGTCTTGACCACATATTACAGTTAATTTAACAAAAATAAATTCGCTTCTTTACATGGTAACTGCGATATGCTCTGTTTTTGTTCACAGTATGTATTAAGAGCACCCATAATATTGTTTCAAACACACCCAGTGTTCACCTGCTTATTTTTTTAACAGAAATGCCAAACAAATGAAGGATAATGCAAAACATAATGTAAATTCAGGCAGTGGGCTTTTGAACTCTAAAAGTATGGCCCTACAGAACAGAAAACAAAACAGAAATAAAGTCTGATCCTTACACAGTAAACACAAAATTATCTTACTTTGGTCTTAGACTGCAATTTCACAGCTGGAAGGCATAACTTGCACTTTATTTGCATGCAGTGACCTGTTCTGTCTGCTGCTAGGAGGGACTGCTGTGATAAGGAGAACTTGTCCAAAAACATGTCCGTTTTGTTTTGTTTTGTTTTTATAGGGAAGAGGCAAATGACACTTCATGAAGAAGAGTTATTCAATATGTACTTTCACATCAGTCTCCAAACTCCAGAAAAGTCACTAGATTTGTCGGTAGTCACTTTTTTGAAAGAGTCATCACAGGGGTCTGAAAGTCGCTAAATATAGCAACAAAGTCGCTCAGCTGGCAATGCTGCACAGGTCATGGTGCGCGTATGTCTTGTGTTAGACATGCGCACACCATCTCTCCTCTTTTAAATTAAAAAACATCTTCAATGTTTTTTTCAGATGACAAAACAGTTACGTTCAAAAAACAACACAATGTTATTCTGCTCTCCCTGAATGTAGGAGCCCAGCCTGACAGATAGATAAAAAGTTCTTTGTAAAATGATTTAAACTAAAAGTATCCACAAACTGCCTCTTGCTGCAAGGTGCTTCTCACTGTCTATTCTATGGAGGCCCTACATGGCCAAAACATTCAAACTCAAAAGTCATGTAAGAACTAAACAGAAAAATAATGCAATTGCATTACATGGCCATTAAGAGATGTCAGATTTTTAATTTTGCAAATGAACTGTGACAAACTTCATCTTCAGAGTAAAATACTTTGCAAATATCAAAACTCGAGTCACTGTCAGTCTTTACTTCATATGAAAATACAGTATGTCAATTCAGGGAACTATTATGCTGTACCCCGCACCAGTGCTACCAGTGGAAAAGTTAGTGTGGAGCCCTGTTTACCCTGCAGAATAATTCATGGTTTTTCTTCAGTAACTGTAGACAAATACAATTAACTTGTCTTGTATCCAAACATGCAGCACTTTTACATGTACTCTGTTACTCCATGACCCTATGCACAGATAGTTACAAATTACAACAAATGTGTATTCAGACGCTTATATGAGCAAATTCATTTACAAATGTAATCACAGATGCAGTAATACATACACAGCTACTAAACTACGGTACAAACTGACAAAGTTTGCTTGTTGTCATGTTTCAAACAACAGCGTTGCCTAACTGTTGATAAATACCTTACCTCGTTGCATTGTATCCTGTAAAAATTAAGAAAAGTAGTGTTAAAAAGACAATTCGATCCCCGTTCATTTCCAAAACAAACACACGCCTTGTTAAGAGTCATGTCATTATGAAAGTGCGTGCATTATTCCAGCCAAAAGTGTCACTGCAATCCAATTCAAACAAATACTCCTCACAGCCTCTGTAAGTGAGAATACACACTGTCTGTCTGTTTACACCTGACATCTAATAAAGTTCTGCAGGTTAAGTTCTGGAATTGTTTGGTGTGTTTGTTTGCCCAGAGCTTAGACTCACAGGCTCAACATGTCAGACATTCATCTAATCACCTGTGTTTGGTCACTGGCTGGAGTGAGCTGAATGGGTAAGCTTCAGGGATTTGCCACAGACCATCTAAGCTTAATAAACCCCTTTGAGGAAGGATCAAAAGAAATAGTAAGAGTGGGAATGTGAGAATGAAAGGTGAAGAAAGGGTAAAGGTTTGAAATCCAAAGTGTCTGAAGAAGCAGGGTTGAGGGGTGGTCCTGCTCCTGTAACTCTGCTATGATGACCTAATGAGGGATAGAACCTGTTTAAAAGTGGAAATGTCCTTCGTCCTGTAATCTTTAAGCAGCAAATCAAAGCAAACTGAGGCTGAGTAAATTTTTTGAGTATGTTTTTATTCTTTCATCTTTGATCTAAGCTGACATTGTAAGTTTTAGCTTCAGTCCCATAGAAAGCTGGAGATATAAACTGAAGTATGTTTGTTTTGGAAACCATTCAGAGTGCTGTTTAAAATTTCTCTTTGAAATGTTTTTGTGGGTTTGCCGACAGCTGTCGCTGGATTTGCGACACTGAAGAAAAGTTTGAAACGTGATGACTCTCCAGATTTAAAGCAGTTGATTGTTCAACAAGATTTGTGGATCACAGGCGAGGATATTGCCAGACAGTATGAATCACACTGAATATGAACTGTAAATCATGTCGGTACATTCGTTTGTGACCGAGTCGTGCTTAAAAGAAAGAGAAGAGGGATATGTCTTGGACTCAGAGTATTGATCTGTAGCTTTGGCCTCTGCACACAATCCTTTGGTTTAGTTTGTGGTTAGTGTATTTAGTGTTATGAGATAGATCTGCTCCTCTCTAGAGAGGCTGCAGTGGTCCTTTATGGGAAAAATATAGTCTTGGAGAGTCTGAGGGGGTCCTTGAAATGTCCTCGCTGAGGTCCTTGAGAAGCTTAAGGACCTCTCCAATGAGGAAATAAAACCATCAGAGGTCTTAAAGGGTCTTGATGTTTCAGGGAAATGTAAAGTTTACTGTGTGTTTGATTATGGTTACCATGGATACAGTTTGAGCTCTTATACAGAAAACTATGTTTCTGCCAATCAGGGAGGATTTAATGTTTCTGTGGTTTCTGTGCAGACTCACTGAAGTTTCAACTCTTATGATTAAGTGAATAGAAAGTGAGAAGAGTTTTGATTGCATGACAAATTCATTTTCCTACAAGAACGTACAACCACCATCTTTACATTAACTTTACGTGTAATTCTGAACACAACAAAAAGGTGGTCAGAATGCCAATGACCGTCACAGTTTTTGGAGGAGTCGTTGACTGAGTTCCTGAGAGTTGTTAACCATTTGTTTATTTGTTGGCTTTCGTGTTCACATGATCATTGTTGTGAGTGTTGACATTAGTTTGGATAGAGGATCTTATATCTGTTATATATGTAAATCATTTATGTTAGGCTTGAACAACCCTCCCTCAGTAGAGGTGACTCATACCAGATCTGTATTCAAATCTGTGCTCTCTCATCTATCAACTCATGCATGTAGCAGGACCACCGGACAGCTAGAAGCGCAGGGTGAACCTGTTGACCCTTGGCTTCGATCTGTTGTTGTAATAATGTTAAACATGATCTGGTGTCAAAGCGGTAAATTGTATGATTTTATTATGAGGTTTCAGAGTACGACTTCTTGTCCTGCTTGATCTGCTCTGTGCAAAGTGATGCCTCGTTGCTCAGGCATCCAGCAAAAAGCTAGAAGTCTTGTATTTCTGATCTGTAGGGCTCCAACAGAGCAGACTGAGTGTGACACTGACTTCAACTGAAACCTTTCAGATCTGATGTCCTGACAGAGCAAAGACAGATCTGGTGTGATTTGAGGGGCATACAGCAAATTTTTGCAGATTTAATATGACCAAATCAGTACGTACTGCCTGTAAAGGAGGCAGTTTTTAACACTGTGACTGTTTTTTTGATTTGTTTGGAAGTTATGCTTTACTATTTAAGATGAACCTTGTGCCTGTGTGGTACAAACTGACTGGTTTCAGTGTATGGTTCAGTGAGGACTTTGTAATCTAAATTAAGACGCATCTTGTTCCGAGCTGCTGCATCAGGCCTCAGAAGCTAAGCTCCAATCTCTATCTCCTCCAGCTGGGATTTTAATTTCCATTCATATCACAGAAGTCATTATTATTAATGAGCACCTGTGTGATACAGGTGATCTTATCTCTGAACATCTGATCCACAGACCTCTCACTTCTGCTCCATGTTATTAATGAGGCTTGGAGCTATTTTTACTTTCAGATATGTATTCTAGATTTGTCCTGGATCAGATCTTCCTCCAGAGGCAGAGATAAAAAGTTCAGATGTCAGTGATACAGGTACTTTTTCATACAGGAACGCATGAGCAATTCATACCAGGAGCCAACCTCTTAGAATAAATTAGAAAAAAAGAAAGAAAAAGAAAAACATGATGTTGAAGCTTCAGCTGCTGTTGAAACATGTTCCACTTTTTAAAGCATCATACAACAACAACAACAACAACAACAACAACAACAACAACTCAGGTTCTGACCTCTCAGTAGTTTCTTTGCATCACTCTGAGGTTCAACCGGTTTGACCCACGCTTTGTAAACACAATCAAAGTGTTTGTGTGTGTGTGTGTGTGTGTGTGTGTGTGTGTGTGTGTGTTTCTGACACTCGCACTGAGGCTGCTGCAGAGTGAGTTCAACAGAAACAGAGAGGTTGAAGGTTTAAAGACACGCACCACTGAAGGTTTTCTTTTTTAACTGTTTCATGCAAAATTTATATAAAGTCCTATAATTAACAGTGAAAAGCTGTTTATTAATCACTGTTTTTTCCATCTTTAAATCTAGTGCAAGCAGTAGTGTTGCTCTATTTCCTCTGTGACAGTTAATTTCTCTAAACTCCATCCTGATCAGTTTGGAGGAGCCTCTAATGCTGTTTGTTGATGTGCTGACTCTGTATTCACTCGCTCATTTTATGCTCCGGCTTTTTCCTTTCCTTCTCTTGAAATCAGTGGAGAGATATTGTCTTGCTGCTGATGAGAAAGTAGCATGTTTTAGACGTATAGTGACAGTGTCTTTTGTGACCCTTGCTGAGGGAAATGCAAGCTGGTTTTTAGACGGTTCCTGTCACACTCTGACCTAGAGTGAGGGTAGTATGTAGAAATGCTGACTGGAAAGGGCATAGTTTTTTACTTCACAATGAAGAAAGAGGTAGGAAGACATAGTACATTTGGTGCAAAAAAATGAAGTTTTGTATTGTCCTTTAAAGATGGTCCAGGAATTGAGTTTATAAAAGTAAAGATGTGGCTGAAAAAAAACAGTTACAAAACACTTGCCAGAACTACAGCTCCTTCTCCACAGCACCACAGTCCTTCTCTGACTGACTAGGCAGTGCAGACCCTCTCCATGTAAAGGCTTTGCCCCTCCCACTGGACCTTACCACTCTAACTGGAACCAATTAAGCAAACAGTTCAACAATACAGGCCATTCTCTATATCAAAAACACATCAAAGTCCACCTACATTCACTAACCACACATCAAGAGATTCACCAAGCATTCACACAACACTAGGAAGCCAGGAATAACTGGACAACTCTATTCAGCACTCCCATCAGTTGGTATGGTTTAGTAAGATGAACTGAGAATGCTCTCTGCTAATTAGTCAGGCACCATAAAGACAGCCTGAAACTATATTCAGGTCCTGGGGAAGAAATGGGAAAAGAGAGACAGTAATATCAAGACTCAGATAAGAACATACAGGTCTGAATAACACATTATTTATAATGGGGAAACATGAGAATGGTAAATGTGGAAATTGTGGAGAAATAGAGTGTAAAGCATGTTTTTATGGAATGTAGAAAGTATAATTGAGAAAGAGAGAGATTGAAGAAAGATATAGGAAAAAATGAAGGAATACTTAGTATTAGAGAAATGTTAAGTAAGTCAACAGATGATAAGATCATGACATTTATATTTCGGTTTTGAAGGAATAAAGGATTGTTGAGAAGAATATGATTGTTCAATTTATTTATTTATTTATTTATTTATTTATTTATTTATTTATTTATTTATTTATTTATTTATTTTAATTATTTTATTTTATTTATTTATTTATTTATTTATTTATTTTTTGGGGGGGGGGTCGTTTGTTTGTTTTGTTCTGTTTAACGCATATGTAGAAACATGCTAGTCTGTGAGCTGATGCAATGATCATTCCAGACCAGAGGGTGGCAGTTATGCACTGGTATAGTTTACTACCGCTTTTAAATGAAAACAAGAGGAAGAAGAGGAAGATATTTGGGTCCTTTGACACTGCCCAGCACCAGGAAGCATTGTGGTAAGATAAGAGAAACATAATGAGATTCAAACAAACCCAAGATACACAATCTTTCAATAATAAAGAGTAATTCAAAACCATAGTGTGTTTGCACGTGTTTCTGTCGAACTTAGCACAGGAAACTTACCCACCAAACTATCATTAGTATGCTACCTGCTAACATGTGACATGAAATGAGTGATGGTGTGGTTTGCTGGTGTGGTGTGTTACCAGTGGCAGAGGGAACTGCCACATTTCCCAAGTCTGGAACCAGCTCTGAACTTGCTCCAGAGATTTATAAATGTGAAAGCGGGGCAGGGATGCATAGAGACTTTTGCTGCTCTCAACAAAGTCCACAGTGTGCAGTTTCTCTGCAGCTGTCTTTCTTTCTGGCACCATCTGTTTTTCACCACCCTGCTTGTTACCAGTACAGTAGAAGAGCTCAGGAGTGAAGGAGCACTGATAGACATGAGGTATGAACTGATCCTCTGAGAATTGCACCATCTTCCCCCACTGATTGCCTTTTTTCATTATTTAAAAAGTCTTCAATTAAATCTGCACTCTAATAAAAATAATCATAATCCATGTTTTAGTCTGGACTACTTTCTCCAAAAATGAATAAAATTAATCAAATTTAGCCGGCTTTTCTGAGAACTTTCCGCCTTTCCCTGTGCCAACGTGGAATGCCAAAGTTGAGAAAAAGCTAAATCTTACATGACTTCTCCAAAAAATCAAAGTGAATTCAGGACACTGTTCCTTTCTTCATCCAAAGAGCACCTTCACACTGATGTAGCGCTCCTGTTTTTGTCTTGTTTCATCTCTTACATGGCTTGTGTTTGTCTCTCAGGTCAGCTGGCAGCAGGGACCTGTGAGATTGTCACTCTGGATCGAGACAGCAGCCAGCCGAGGAGGACCATCGCCCGGCAGACAGCCCGCTGTGCCTGCAGGAAGGGACAGATTGCCGGAACAACACGAGCCAGACCGGCCTGCGTGGACGGTGAGACGATCATTTTGCCCACAGGTTCATCTTATGATGAAAAAATGCAGTTTGTACACATTCTGCAACACTGAGAAGCCAGGTATTAGACTCAGGTTTTAGGGTTAAATTACTCCTGGAAAATGTTGTTTTGAAGTTGTTCTGGAAGTGAATTCAGATGTCATGTCAGTATGCAGAGGCTTCGACTGTCAGTTTACTGGCTGAATAAACACCCAGATACCTGCAGCTCCCGTTTTAATCCTCTAAATCTCCTCGTCTGGACTGCCAGGTTCACAAAGTCAGAGCCCAGAGTTGCAGTGCATTTCATCAGTGGCTGTCTCCTCTTCTCTCTTTCTCTTTTTGTTTCTGCCATCTGGAAACGATGACAACAGCTGGAGGGACTGTGTGTGCTCTGCAGGGATTTACAGGCTCTCCTGGTAATTTTTACAGACTCTGAACACTTGTTTAGTCGAGTTTAAGAGCCTCTGCAGTCTCTCCTGCTGCTCTCACAGCTGCATCTTGACAGAAATACAAATATTTTACCTTCATTTTCAACCGATATTTGCATTCCTTACATCACACTGGATACCTCTCGAGAAGAAAATGTGTCTGTCTGACTAAAAATGTGGATGTAACAAAACCTCCTGGGTCAAATATTTGCCTTCTGATTGATAGTTCATCTTTTGTAAATCAAGCAGCTTTTTTTCTCAAAGTGGGATTTTAAATCCTTCATCATGTTTTTTTTTTTCCCCCTGTATAATCCATTTTTTCAGCTTATCCTTTGCTATGTTGTTTCCTCTCTCCTTCGCCTCGATTGGGTGCTGCTCTCAGCTTGCCTGCAGCAGGTGATTGAGCTCACCTGTGCCTGATTAACAATCAGTCTAAGAGCAGGAGGAAGTGGATAGTTTCCTGCCTTGAGTGCTTTCTCCTTGAAAGAAGGTTTTTTCTTTGAGGTCCCAGAGTATGGTTTTGTGTTATTTTTTGGGGGGGTAATTGTAGCAAGTGTAGTGAAAAGTAAGACAGGTGGATGAGCTTCTGTTTTATTTATGTTTTTTATTTAATGCAGTGTGTTTTGAGTTGGTCATTTTTCTTCAGCTCAATATTTTCCAGCTAAATTTGGTGCCTGATTTGCCTCCCCAATGATAGGGGGCATGGCATAATTCATGTCTTATCATAACTGATTATTCATCCAAACAATCCTAAAGAGTGTGGTGTGACTGATTTTGTCACTGTTTTACTGCTCCCAATCTCATCTCAGTCTGTACAATCTGGAACAAGAAACATGTTTACTACTCACCTTTCGTAATTAACTTCCGGCTATGTCAGATGACTGATTCTGATTGGTCGAAACCCCTTGACGACTGTTGTTAGCTTCCAGGATCCTGAGCAGGGCCGAAGGCAAACTGATCATATCATGTCAATGACTTACTGACATTTATTAACCCTGAAAGTAATGTATGAATGCTCACTTTGTTAATTATTTCTTTTGGTGATTTCCCATCACAAAATGTGGTCAGACATACGTGTGCCATCATTACAAACTAATAAAATCAAACCTCACCTAGGGATGGGTACTGAAAGTTATTTTATGGCACCGATCAGACCCCTCTAGTGACTTTTTTTTTCAAAAAAGCGACTAGCGACAAATATACTGACCTATATGGAGTTTGGGGATGAAGTGAAAGCATGTGCTCAGCACCTGCTACTCATTGAGAACCAGCGGGTGCTGAGCCCCTCCCCTATCCAAAATGCTCACCAACAGACTCTTCGATTGCAGCGGTCTCTCTCAGCTGCAACCAGAGCAGGAGACTACATGCAATTGAATCACGCTAATATTTTTTATACTCTTCTGGGTCACTTTTGCCAGTCACTCAAATAGAGGAGAAGGGTTGATGTTCTGACATAACAAATAAATGAGAATCGACAAAGTCGATTTGTATTATTATATATACGTGTCACTTGTTTGCAACATTTTGCACCGGCAGTTATTTGTTGTTCATTTTTTTATGTAAGAAAACTACTTGGAGTAGAAAAATACTAAAGCTGAAAGAGAAAAAAACCCTCAAGATTTGTACTGCAATGCGTAATTTATTTTTCTTTTTGTTATGATTGATATAAAGTTGGTATCAGAAAAAGTATCGTTCAGGAACCAGTATGGAAGTAAAGGTATCAGTATCAGTACAGGTATTGAAAAATTTTGATTGTTACCCAGCCCTTACCTCACCTGTCCCTCAATTGTCTCTTGATACCTGATGATAAGTGGTGAGTTTTCTGCAGTGCAGAACTATGGTGGAGAAATATTTTTCTAAACTTTTAACTCTCACATTTTTACATCATATAAATTCACATTCATATAAAGATGTCAGCTGTAAAAGTTCTTGGGTTTCAGCAGAATGTACAGAGCTTTGTAACCCATACACAGTGGAAATGTTGCTCAGTGAGACATTATACACTTTGGTTTTGTTTGTGAGCTAGACAAAATGTAAATGTACACATCATTTAGAACATGATTCATTTCAGTGCCATGATAAAAACATTGTAAAATGAAAGTGTTGGGGTGTTTTTACACCCGGTTCGGTTTTATATCCCATAACTGTCTGCTTACCATATATTATCTGTTACCTTATATTTATGATTCCTGGTTAGATCACCTCCAATAGAATACCTGCACTAACCAATGAGAGGAGCAAACTGTGCAGTGTCATCAACCGGATGCTACAACTCACAAGCATGGCAGCAAATGTAACCAACATGTCGAGTAGAAAAAGTGGAAAGGAGTGATCATCGTCTGTGTTTGTTTTATCTTCTGAAGTCACGTTTGATAACACACACTCCTGTGACAACTTAAGTCTATGGAATCCTTGCCCCAAACATTAAGTGTGTGGTGTAGCTGTTTAGTGTGCGCATAGCTGCCAACACTCACACATTGGCTGTGAGACACACACATCTGATTGGCTTCAAATGCTCTCATACCACACTCACAATTTCTCGGTCTTTAGCAAAAAAAAAAAAAAGGATCTATTTTCTTCGAAGAGAAGGACCCCTGTGCATTATCACCCAAACATACCTGCCAACACTCCTTCATGTTGGTACTGTAATGGATTTAGTGGGTTGTTTGTGTTAAATAATGGGAATGTATTACTGCTGGAATGAGTTATTTTGTGTCTGAGAATTACAAGGTACAGTGAATGCATAACCTGGGATTGACGGTTCAGCAGTCAGCGTCTGTGTTGTGTGTTTTCTATGAGAGATGACGGACGTGCTCATCAGAGAGTTACATAGAGAGCCAAGTGTTATTTTTTGGTGTGGTCACAGTTAACAGAAGCCAGAATTGAGTGGTTCAACAACCGTTATCATCAAACCGGGTTTAGGTCTCAGGGTCTCTTTTGACGATGCTACAATACCAATTAAAGGCTTGTGAATAAGTAATGTGAAGGATGTGTTGTCAGACCTGAAAACCCCATCTCACAGCACAGGAAAGATGTTGGGGGGTTGGGAGGATCTCACACTTGTGATTTAAGGTTTCATCCATCGGATATCTTTTTACCACTCTTCCTGTTTGGGAGGATTAGCGTATCGATCCACACAGTAGGTCTGGACCTGTTTTGGAAAAGTGTCTTGAATCAACATTTGCTGTGATTTGGCACTATGTGAATATTTACTGACTGATTTATTCAGTTATCAGGATATACTTTATATTCATTCATATTCAGATCAAACTAAGCTGACTGAGATAAATGTTGATGGTGATTGGAGCAGGTTAAAGTGTGGGTAGTTGATCACTTTAAAGTCAGTGCTGTCAGTGACGGAGGCTGTGTGAACGTGCTCTGCTGCTCTGGGAGGATATTTTCAGCAGCAGACTGGATGTGAGAGCGCCGCTGATCGCTGCGACCTGTTTTCTCAGCTCCGAGCCTCATCAGCCGCTTCCTGTTTTTCTCTCTGAATGTCTGAGAAAAATTTAAATCAGTGACATCTGCACCGCTTCTGCTTCTTTAATACAATTAAAAGATGTCCAATAATAAAATCTGTGGTGCGGATGACTTGTGAGGTAAATAGAGGCTTGTGTTAAGTGTTTACAAAGAGCTAAGGAGGACAAACAAACAGCTCCACCTTTAAACGCCTCAGTAAACAAATAAGTGCATCAGAGATATTAAACAAATGTGAGGTTACAGAGAAATCAGTGTTGAAACATTTCCATCTTCAAGTACATGCACTGCACAATTTTGAAACCGTCCTGCAAAAACAAACACATTTCCAACATAATGCTGTGCAATCCTCATCCTTCCTCCACATTTATCTCTGATTGTTTTTGAGCTCTGTGTTATTTATGTCAGCTTCTGTTTTATGCCGCAATCTCAGGTAACATCAAGTCGCTCCCCGGCTTCTGACGGAAAAAAAACACAAGCACAAACACTTCAGAATAAATATGAATTTATTCCACACACGGGAGGAAAACAAGACAAGTAGGAAAAGAGCAACAAAGAAAATGAGGTAAACAAAAATGTGCACATCATGGGAGCTGGAACTCCATTTACATTTGCAAGAAATCCTTCATGCACATGAGGATTTGTTGCTGATGTTGGTCATTTCTTGATGGAAGTGTTTGCATGGGCTATGGTGGGGTGGAAGAAGTCACAACCAATCAATGATAGAATTAAGCTTCAGTTGCGCCCCAATCTAGAGACAAATAGCAGCCATGGTGCAAGCAGATTAAAAGATTATTGATTGCTTTTAATTCGGGACACATTTGCACCTCCCTTTATTCCATCTTCCCTTTTTTATTGTATGAACGTCTCTTTAGCATATTCACAGGCAGTCTTTTCTTTTCTGCAGGATGAGCGCGCACGTTTTTTCTTCTCATCATGAGTATGTTATAAAAACATCCACTTACTGTGTAGGAAGTCCTGCATAGATCTCAGAGCTCAGCAGCTGCTCCATTCGGATTTGAATGACCTTTCTGTGGCTGGGGAGGGCTGGATGTTGGTATTTACGTCAGTTTGTATCTTTGGAAGACGCTTGTTTTGCTTTTTGTTGTTCTGCTGCTGCTCAGAGGGATGTTGAGACTGCAGTCACTTCTCATCCGTCTCCACACGGCTCAAAACTCTTGCTCCAGATACCTTAGCCGACTCCAAATGTGAGTCCTGGTTCTTGTGCAGAGGTAATTTAAGCAGACATCACTGAGGAGTCCTGCAGGAAACAGAAACTTAATCAAAATTGAAAAGTCCTTTTTTATTCTTAAAAAGCATCTCTATCTGTCTCTCTAAATTTGATTTTAACAAGCTTTTCCCAGCCTCTGCTGTTTACATAAATATTCTAGGACATCAGCTCAAACCTGAAAACTAAAATATGTGACCCTCTGAATATTTCCCGCTGCTGCTCTTTCACAGATGTTAATGTTTTCAGATGGACAAAGATGAAAAAAAGAAGGCTGCGATGCTTTGAGGCTGTTTGAGGAAACAAACAGACCAAAGACGAGACCTTTTTGTTTCTCGTCAGGTGGAGACGAACTGAAAAGGGCAGAGAGGCGGTGCGTTCAGGGACCCCAGGCTCTGAAGCTTTCAGAGAGATTCCTGGAGTCTTTAAGATGAGAAAAACAAAACTTCTCTGACTTCAACTGATGACAAAAGAGGAAAAACCTAACTTTGGAAAAGGTGCAAAAAGTCAGAACATTTAAAGCCAATGTGAGGAGTTTTTATCTTATTTTAAAATAGTCTTACCATGACTTTCTGATATCCTTTGTGATAGAATGAGATTATCGGCAACAAGAATTGTTAGTTATATGACACTTCAGTGTTGAAGTCCAGTTTTTTGTTTGCAGTGGATTGGGTTATGATAAGAACTTGATACTGTATTATTACCCAGCTTTTTTTCTTATCTTTCGGATGTGTGTGATGCTTCTATCTGATTGGCTGAAACCCCTTTAACAACAAAGACTGTTCACATTAAATCAGTCAGCAGAAAGAGTTCAGAGAGTTCAACTCCTGCCTCATCATGGAATGACAGGGACTACTTAAAAAAAACTGTCCTTTTAAGTGTCTATAAATCAATAAAATAATCTTTAATGTATGTTTTACCAATATGCTTGTATTTTATGTTAGTAGCTGGATAATAAGCAGGATAATGCATGGTGTATGGCTTTGTGTCAGGGTCTTGTCCACCCTGTTGCAGTTCTGCATCCTTTAACTACTGGCTCACCATTCATTATCCCCAACTTAGTTTTGGAGTTCTTATTGAAGAAGAAGGCCAATGTCTGTGGATTGCAATCAAATTGTCTTGGATAGTAATAGTTTATTATCTGGAAAGGTGTCTTCTGAGGTCTGAGTAACTGTAACTTTTGGTGTAGGGAGGAAATGTTGTGGTATTGATGCTTCCTAATGACTTATTTTAACTTTGATGTCAAAAGAAGTCTGCTTGTGGTGCACACATCATGACACTGGGTAACATTTTTCTGAATGTCTTCCCATTTTTTGGAAGCTTACTATGGTAACAGCTCAAAGTCTGCAAATGAAAGACATCTTTACCATGGGGGTGATGGTGCTCATGGTAAATGAAGTCTTCATCCCAGAAGTACACTATCAGATCCGTCTAGAGGGGGCACCAGAGTCAACATAACATAAAAAGTTATAACTACTGGATCTCAACTTTCCAAAGTTTGCAGTCATTATATGTTTTGTCATTGTTTTATCCTTGCTTGAGATCAGTGTGCATCTGAAGATAAAAGTTAAACACCCTCAGGAAAAAAAAAAAAAAACTGAAAAGAGGACAAAATGAATAAAACCGAAGGAGCAAAATAATAAATTTAATTCTCTCTGCTTTTATTTTGAAAGATTAATGGAAAAATAAATGAGTGGATTCTCCATCCATTTTAAGCCCATGAAAGACTTTTCTTTTTCCTATTCTCCATCTGTTTTTCTTTGCCCACTTTCTCCTCTTGTTCTTTCTCTCAGTTCGTGTCGTCCTTGGGGAGCGAGGCGGCGTCCCCCCTTCTGGACGCCGTCTTTGATGAATGAAGTGATTACTAAACGGCCTCCTCTCTTTTCGGATAAATGGACTGTGCTGAGCGGCGGCAGTGGATGGATCTACGTTTTTGGTCATTCATTAATCAGCACGGCGATGAAGCGCTCGCAGGTGTTCAGGTGTTTCGCTGATACTTGAGATTAATCCACTGCGTCTCCTCAGCACATTGTTTGTTAATGTGAGAGTGTGTTTACTGTTCCTGACCGCTCTCTAAATTTAACACCTGAAAATGCACCAATTCTTTCAGGAAGCCAGTACATCAATCACAGACTACCTGATTACTCTGTCTAGAGCTTTTATTGGTGGGTGTCTCATTATGTGAGAGCAAAGTTTGGATCCTTTACTATCTCAGGTGAACAACCTTGGTGAAGATGCTTCTAGTTATGGAGACTTAGGCTTTTTTAGTGACCTGAATCAATAAAAACTGACATTTTGCACCAAAACAATTCTTCACAAAACAAATTTGTCTTAGAAAAGCTGTCTAATATATTGCAAGAACAAAAAACACTTGCTTTATTCACGGTCCATGGTCCACCCGTAAATTAACTGTGGAGTGATGCTGGGAACACAACAGATGCGTCTCTGGTCAGGTCTGGTTCTGCTCCTTGCATGTAGACAGCATGCTCCCTCCTCCTACAACTAACATGTGCTGTAAAACCTCATATGTGTTGACTCCTGGCCTGGTTCCACCCGTTATGTCAGTTTGTTGGTGTCAGGTTAAATACTATCTGATTTTACATGGTTTGTTTTATTTTGAAATTTGACGGCCAGTTCCCCCGGGGTTATCAGAGGCAACAGGGCGTATTTTCAATAGCATGAGACCTAAAAGATTTAGGGCTTTAACCAAAACTACCGGGGCTTAAGCCCAAGTAGTCACCCCCTGGCACACTGATGATTAAATAGCTTTAAAAACACCACACTCCAAAACAATAGCTTGATTTTGACCAGGTGACCTTGGTTTTGGGCTGACGTTTCATTCTCCAGGTCCAGGTTTGACGTTGTGTCTTGTTTTGTCTGAGTTGATGTGCTTAGCCTAAGTGTTTTTCAGCCAATTCCAGGAAACCAGCACTTAAATCCTGTCTGTGAGATGTCTGATAAAACGTTGAGTTCCTGCTGTGGTAATGGTAGCTTTACAGTGGGAAGCATGTGGCGTTTTCACTCAGCAGCAGCACCCTGGGACAGGGAAGAAAAGAGGCAAATCAGCAGACGGGGCGGCCTCTGTCGGCTCCCATCTTCATCCTCAGCAGGAATCTTGGAGGAGCTGTGATTACATGTCGTCCGCTCAGATACAAACAGGCCGCTGCTGTTTCCTGCCGCTCTGCTCCCTGACACCTTTTATTGTGTCTCAGGGGGCATCTGAGCGCTCTCAGTGCTGCATGGCTGAGCCACAGGGAGAGATGTACTAAAACTTCCCACATGGGACAAACGACACACAAAAGAAATGAGCGGAGAATCAGATACTTTAGCACCTGTTGTATGAAAATTGTATCAAATTCAGTTTAGTTTCAATTTTTTACAGCAAATGACTTTGATATATTCAGAGGTTTGCAGTTTCACCAGGTTTGATGGAAAGTGATTTCAGGTATTTCTCACTGTGTGAAACTAGTGTATGAATGAGACTTGGAAAGCGGCAGTTTCTGTACAAACATCCTTATTTTGAAAACAGAAATAAACAAAGAGAAAAGACTCGACTGAAACATTCATACTTTTTACTGTACCATATTATTTTCATTATTTTGTTGTCTAAATTTTGTTTCAAACCACCAAACAATCCAGGATGAGATCTCGGCTGGTGCAGTTCCTATACAGCTGTGTAACTCTTTCTAGAACCATCTGTACTTCTACTTCACATTAATAACTTAAGGTTACCTCTCTTGTGGATCAGCTATATACCTTGTTATTTTAACAGACTAAATTGTCTTATGTTATTTATCTTATTCAGATGATGGAATGTCCTTTCTGCCTCTACATGGTCATGCATTCACGTTTCTGCTCTGCTGTCAGTATTGTGAAATGAGCGCACTGTGTAGTGGACAGAGAGTTGGGGGAAAAAAAACGTTGAAACTATGTGAAAATGGCAAACAGCTAGGTTCCTAGCTATCTGCTAGATCCCATATTTCTTGTCTAATGATTTACCTCTTAGTCTTCTAGCTACAGTGGTTTCTAGGTTCAGTTAACGGAAAATTATCTTCTTACTTATTCCAGCTACGTGTTAGCCATGAGACAATTAGCATAGTTTAAGCCTGCAGGTCTAGTTTGTCCAAATTTATTGCTTGATTTGGTTAGCTTTGTCCTGAGTTAGCTACAGTTTGGTTTGCGTTAGCTCCTAGATTAATGAATGTCAACTGACGACATGCGCACCGAATTTGGCCCCCAGAATATTACTGAAAAATACCTTAGTGAGGTGAGAAAAAACTGTTACTTTATTTAGCAAGTGCCATAGCCTGCCGTCACTCAAAAATAACCACAAAGTGGTTGCATGGAGAGGCGCACTTGTTGCCCAATTGAAGTTGGGTAAATAACTCCTTTTGCATGGGAGTGTTGAAATTTCAAAGTAGAAATGTTTCTCTGATGGGCCTCTGACTATTCAGGGTATGACTCCTTGAAGCTTGCATGCTTTGTGTTGTGTTGACATCAGCGAGGCACAAGTTGGCACTATAAATACATACTTATCAGTTCATTCTTCATTTTGAGCTGCTCTTTTCTGCATCAACTTTCTGCTTAAGAACTATAGACCTATACCTCTATAGTGACATTTTCTAAGCTTTAAATATATTCTGAAGGCTTTTTAAGGCCGAAGGCCTGTGTTCAATCCAACCTACAGCCCTGCATTTGACACTAATGGACAGCTTGGCAGCCTCACAAATACAAAAGCTAAAATATTGCAATTGCTTCCCGGTGGCTTGGTACAATACAGATAATATGAGTCTGTTACTGACAAATACTGAAAAGAACAAATATGGAATGAAAATTAATATATCAAACACTAATATGTTACTGAGGATACAATTTTTTTTATTTTTTTTATTTTTTTTTTATGAAAGTACCCGTCCCTCATAATTTCTCCTGAAAAAAAGTTGGCCCTTGGGCAAATGTAATGATGACCCTCGTCCTAGATTGTTAAGATAGTTTGGTGGGAAAAAAATGGCTTCTTTTTAATGTCATTTAGCCAGGTGAGTTTCAATTTTTGTATTCAGTTCTCACACATCTTTTCTACTATTATTTATTTATTTGTTTACTTACTTACTTACTTATTATTTGTCTAGTTGGCTTGAAATAGTTTCTCTTTCTCTTAGTCGAGAATTTACCTCTAAGTCAGGCTTGTTCAAAGTTTGCAACAGATCAAATCAGCTTAGAGTAAGCCTGTTGGTCCAGTTTGCCAAAGTTTGCTGCTGAATTTAGTTACCTTTGACTTCACTTAGTTACAGTTTGGTTGTAGTAAGCTACTTGCACAAGAAGATAGATTGATTAGGACACATTAGCTTCTCTTTAGAGTCATTTAGCTAAAGAGGGTACACAGATAAGGATTTTCTAAATCTAAAGAGATTTTTTATCTGTAAGAGACCCCACATATGAAGATAAAAAACCAGGCATTAAACAGTTCAACACAAATTCAATCTCAACACAACTGAGACCAAAGGATAATCTTATAAGATAATCTTAAGACTTAAGCTAATTGGGCACTTTCCGTCCTTGGTCGGGAAGAAGGAAAATTGGGACAAAAACAGCCCAACAGCCGTTATGTGTCAATAGACTTCAAGTTAGTTTTTGGATTTGGTTATCATAAGGCTCACTGAGACAACTTTTTGGCCGGATATTTTTGGTCAAATTAGCTTAGTTAGCGAAGAGCAAGCCTGTAGGTCCAGTTTATTCAAGTTGTCCTCGTGAACTCTGAGTATCTGAGTCCAGTTTACTTTGCAGTAGTTCACATTCTAGAAACATTGTTGTGTTTTGTTTGAAACAGCTGTGCAAGCACCAGTCCTTTCTTAGTGCTAAGCTAGGCTAAGCAGACCTCTGATGCTAAGCTACGCACTCAAGAGAAGAAATTGATATTCATGTTTTCATCTGTCTCATTTATGTAAATGTGAAATATGATTTTGATTCAACCTTTTGTGCATTTTGTAATATGAAGCCTGAACTCTGGACCTCAATTCTAAATAACCTTTTCATAAGCAATTGAAGAGTTTCCTCTTTCCGTAGGAGGACTCGTCTCTCTTCATCATGATAGAGGTGTGAGAGCAGTGTGAGGATTTAATTAAGTATCATGGCTGAGGGGAGCTGCTGTTCAATAGGAAATTGGTTTGATAATTGGGGGCTAACGGGCTATCACAATCACACCGCTGCTCCGCCGCTCCAAAGGGAGAACTGATTACCTGGTTATGTATTACAGGCCTGTACAGACTTTCATTTTCTTCATCTTCCCCCCGGCTGGGCTCACAGAGTTTAATTTAATGCAGGGAATGAGAGCGAGGCTGGAACAACGGGGAATGATTGGGTCAGTAAAGCGTTGTCCAAACAGCAGGAAATCCTTCAGAGTGAGAATTCATTTTCAGAGGAGACGATGGAGAAAGACAGGCGCTAACTGAAGCCGACAGACTGATTGAGTCTGAGCAGCTTTACATGGAAGGACCTGCTGTGGTTAGAAAAACAGTATTATATTATTTATTTTATGTAATGCTCTCTCTACCACCAGCCCACCGTCTGAGCCAAACCAGACTGCAGATGGCAATCAGTGAGTTTGATTTCTATGATGTTTCTCCTTTCCATTAAAGCTGAAGCAAATAACAGTTAATACAGGACATCTTCCATAGACCATACCTTGGTCTATGGACATTACTGATAGCAGCATCCAGGTGCTGGAAGCCATAGTCTGTTTAGAACATGGATGATCTTTGATGTCACCCATCTGTTTCTGAAGCAGAGTTTTGAAGCTGATGGTCAGCAGGTACCACGTTGGAAATGCTGATCTTTGCCTTGGTCAAGCTGGTGTGAGGTAAAGAGGCGGAGCTGTTTCAGTTAGCCTCCTTGCTCACAGCTATGGTGTGCAGCCTGTCAGTCTGATCAGCTTTGTGTCTAATTATGCAAAATTCTTAAGTCTAATATCATCAAAAATAATGAGTCATGATTCCCCCCACCCTCATGTGTGCTATTGGAATTAGCAGACTTAATCATTCTTTTGAATCAGGGTGTAAAGACCAGCTTTTCTGAATGGGTTTGTTCATGGTTTCTGGTACTTCTCGAGCAAGTGGGCACTCGAGGAACTATAGATTTTTAGCCAATCCACATTGGCTTCATTTCGCTAGCGGGTCCAGAGGTTGCCGCTTATTGGCAACACCAAGAATGAGCTGCTTGCATTTGATTTTTGTTTTGATCCCTGTAGCACACGTTGCGTAATGTCCTAAGTATCACATAGGAGTAAGCCGACAAGATTTCCCTTAAAGGAGCTGTGAGGACTATCTGTTTGAATTGGATTGCAGCACACTGACGTGATGACATGACTCTCAACAAGGCTTGTGTTTGTTTTGGAAATTAATGGAGATTGGGTCATCTTATTATACTACTTTTTTTTTGTTCAAGACGACTTTTTACTGGATACTAACGCGTCGAGGTAACATAGCTCTACTGAGCCACGCATTCCTTCAGTGCTTACAGTGAGGACTTCATGAGCTTCTTTAATGATATGATATTAAAGATTAGAGATAAAATTAGTAACCTTGTGCTGTCAAATGCGGTAGAATCTCCAGCCATCGGGGAAATCATGAAAACATGATTCTCTGTCTCTGTGTTTCTCTGTCTTTGTCTATCTGTCTGTGTGCCCCCCCCCTCCCCCCTTCTCTAATCCCAACACAGTTGAGGCAGATGTCTGTCTTACATGAGTCTGGTTCTGTCTGAGGTTTCTGCCCATTAAAGGGAAGTTATGAATTGACGCTATATAAATAAAGATTGATTGACTGATTTATCAACAGTTATGCAGCAGTGTTGTTTGAAACTAGAAGTGGTGAAAAAAACAAATTATATATTACTTGCCATTATGTTATGGACAAGCATTGATTATCAAATTTTTAAAATTTGATTACATCCTACAACAATATGCAGCATAGTCCTCTAACAAAGGAGAGGCTGCTCCACTGTTTATGGGCTTTAAAAGAACTGATAAATATCCAGAGAGAGAGAGAGAGAGAGAGAGCGTCCAAAAAGCTCTGAGAAGAAGGTGAAGTCAGCTCTGTTTGTCTCTCTGCAGTCTCAAAACTGACTATTTCTGAAACCCAATTGTGGATCGCTTAAAAGACCGCACACTCGGTGTGTCCTGCCATTCAAATATTTGGTTTCCAGTCCTATCTCACTGGAACTGTACAGCACAGTCTGTGACAATATGTGAAGTGATTCAGACATGATGTGATTTGTTGAATAAAAGACGTTTGTCCTGTGTTTCTGCTGAGCCTCACAGCACACTAGACTGATTCATTTACTTTCCAGTATTGATGATTTAGGTCAGGTGAAGTTGTAATCCAGTTTGAGGCAAAATACACATTTCAATCACAGGGGAAAGACATGAAATAGCTATGTTAATGTCTGATATTTACATTTGAAGTCTCACACCATCTTGTCAGAGTTGCATTTAGATCCCCTAGTTCCTTTCTGTGTTCTACAGTATATAAGCTAGTGAAGCTACAATAACTTTTGCATTATTGTTCAATTCTTTTGAGTTCATTTGTCATGAAGGTGCAAAGCATTCACAGCTATGAACACACACAATTTCAAAGCTTCATTTTTGTTCTACATGAAAAAATCTCCAAATGTGGACATTTATTTGCAAGTTTGAACATTCGTTTCATGTTAAAACAAATAATTCTGAAGTAACAAGTACACTGCACAGAAAGTGTTTAGAGTCTTTTAACAATTAAAGAGAATTAATTCAGCAACCAACTGTTTTTTTAATTATTCTAGGTTACTGTTCAATGAAAAATCAATAATCACTAATGGACAATCATTGATAATCAAAAATCATTGATAATCGAATCAGGACCTCAGTAATCGTAATCAGAATTAAAGTGAATCAAGTAATCAGACAGATTAACCACCCCAATTTGAAAAGGGACAACAGGCAAACTTTGTCAGTCTGTTCCATAGTTAAGTAGCCGGCACTCTGAGATGTATCTATGGACTAACATGTAACGCTAGCGAATCCTTGTGTCCTGCTCATCTACCAAGTAGTGCTAACTTCTCATTTTATTGACAATCTTTGATTAGATCACTGCAGTTTAACTGCTGCATGTGGGTTGGAATGAACATTACCACAAACAGCTCAGCTGTATCAGTCTCCCATTTAACGTTCTTCTCCATCTCCTGTCTTACAGTTCAGCTCCACCATTACTGTAAAATTAATCTCAGAAATCGTTATCGTTATAGCAGAGAAAAGCACATCTCTCTCTTCTACTAAACTTCGTCAGCGAGTGTTGTCATAGAGACTCTGATTTGCTGTAAATCAATCCAGTCTCATCTGACCCGATCGAGAAGCTAAGAAATAGCATTTAGAAATAACCTTTATTGTTACTGATAATCTCATTCTAAATTGTGGATTACGATCAGGCATGTATCTAGAAGTGTGACTTTTTGAGATCATTGAGAAAGTCTTCACAGTCCCTTTAAACAGAGGAATCACTTGACTGGGGACATGGATTAAATGTACTTTTGTTAATCACATAAGATAAGACACAACTTTTTTTCTCTTTCATAGTGTCACAGGAGATGATTTAGACTTAGAGAAAAAATGCATCACAGCTAAAATACACCAGATGCATCTCCAGTCCAGTTCCGCTCTGTCCCAGCACTAGATCAGATAGGTTTCTATTCAAGTCAATGTGTCAGCCCACACTGTTCCATGCTCCAGCAGGTTGCAGCACATACACAGGCCTCCTAATTTTGACGGATGCCAGTGCTGTGATGGGTCATTTAACAAGCAGAAAACCGCTCAGTGACTTTCAAAATAAAGCAAACTGTATTTAGATTGTGTTTAGCTTGACTACAACAACAAACTGGTATAATGAGCAGAGCCAGACCAGGAGTCAACATGTTTGAGGCATGAATGTTGAGAGGCTCATCAATGGAGTAGGAAGCACAAGAACTCCTTAGTCTCGCATCATGATGTGTGATCCATGATGCATGATTTAAGTTTTTATTAGTAGTAACATGAGATATATGAAGAAAAAGCACAGCATTGATCCATAAAGTATTTCTAAAGATATTAATTACCATCTATTTTATTAAGCAGCACAGTATTTAAGACAAACAATCGGTCATGCAAATGGTCCAAGACTGAGATTTGTGGCTTTTTTTCAGCTTAGAAGACAAGAAAAAGTCATTTGAACCAGCAAGTATTTGCAATTGGATATTAAAATGCCACCTTTTTTCCAGAAAAGTAAGTTACAAGTTCTTCTCTGTTGCAAACTGCCTGCTCACCTCAGATGAATGCTGGGTGTCTATAAGAGTACAAAACCGTGTTTGGCTCTAGATATTAAACATTGATTCATGACCATGCATGCTTCGTTGTCTTGTTGCAGCAGCTCAGACGCAAAGCTAGGATGGGGCCACAAGCACATTTCTCACAGGCAGGTTGAGGAAAATCATCCAAGTTAACTTTGTTCAAAAGGTGGTCATGGGTCAAAGACAGCTGGACAGATAAATGGGGCACACTCCAATTAAAACAAGGGTCAGACAACAGGTCAGACAGGCAGAGTTAAGGTTGGAGAAACCAGGTGGATGCACAGTAGACAGCCCAGCAAAGCTTGGACAAAGAGGACATGAACTGGTATAAACATTGCTGTAATGGAGAAGAGGAGTGGGTGGAGAAAGATGGTTTATGGGAACAGTGGGAAAGAGGCTGAATCTGCAGTGATGAAGAAAGTGACACTTAGAGATGATCAAGAACAGCCTGACACAGAGCAGAGGAACAATCTGATGTGAGGATCTGGACCAGGTCGTGACAGCTGCTTATTTATGTCATATCACTCCTGCACAGTGTTACTCTTCCTTGCGTTATGTTTGTTGTTGTTACATTCAGTTACGTCAGGTGGTATTTGCATACTTTTGCATATTTAATAAAAACTTTCTTGGAGATGAAAACTCTCCTCCTTTTTTCGTCCCTCTCTAATTGGCTGCTCGCTGTGAGTTTGCATAGAGAAATGCAGACAAAGGCAGTGTGAGCGCTGTGGATCGAGTCGCCATACATCATCGGGAAGGATACAGACACCAAAAAGTAATTCTAAAAGCAAACCACATGAGCAGCTCAAGGACTGATTTCTTCAGAGGTTACATTAAGGTCTCAGTGTTAAAAGGAGGAATGTTTCTTGGCAAGATCATATATATCTAAACTTTCTAAAGAAACCTCAAAATAAACGCTGAAGATGAACAACACACCTTAAACTCTAGAATCATGAGACCAGTGTCAAATCAGGCTGTTTTGGGGCAGAAGAAGACAAACAAAAGATCACCTGCTGTGTGCAACGGGGCAGCAGCACGCACACACTAGTGATTTTTTAAGACACTTTTGTAGGCTCTTGAGTTTTCTATGTCTCATTTGCATTCTGTAATCAAAAGATAGTTTTTGAAGGTGCTAGGTTGCCTCGAGGTTGCAGAATACAACTATACTCTCAACCTTTGTTTAGTTTATTTGCACATTTTCTTTTCTTTTTTTATTTATTTTAATTTATTCATTTATTTTTTTAAAGAATCAAACAGGAAAAAATAAAGCAGATAATATATATATACATATATATATATATATATATATATATATATATATATATATATATATATATATATATATATATATACATATATATATATATATATATATATATATATATATATATATATATATATATATATATATATATAGTTAATAAGTTAAGTTAATAT
The DNA here is from genome assembly GCA_030710495.1 of Labroides dimidiatus. Classification (NCBI taxonomy): domain Eukaryota; kingdom Metazoa; phylum Chordata; class Actinopteri; order Labriformes; family Labridae; genus Labroides; species Labroides dimidiatus. Next base: position 20,477,556 of record CM061147.1, read on the forward strand.
GATCTGTCTCCATGGTAATCAGTGCATGATGTGTTCTTAAAATAGAGTGAAATATATCTGCTGTCTATAGCAGGAGTAAACCTGGGAAAACACCAAACGATCCTGGCATTGGCAGTCAATTTGTTGAACTGATCAAATCCCATCCTGCTGTTCTGCCTGCTTCCTGCGTGTACATTTCACCAGTGGGCACTAGCCCCATTTCAATGTTCTGAACCAAGAGAGGTCCAAGTACGCTGGAGAATGGCAGAAAAACTACCTATACCGCGATTACTGGTAACATAGTGCAAACTAAAACAATGGGCTGAAAAACAGTTTTGAGTCTGTGGTTTTGAATCAGTCATGATCATATGGTTGCGAATCATTGGGGCTTGTGCATGTGAGCGGGGGCGTCATTTTGGAGGAGCTCTGAGTGTGGGAGGGCGGGGGCTTAACAGAGTCCTGAGGACATGCTATATTCAAATTCATGCTAGTTTTCCATGACTACCAACTGTGTCTGTAAAACAGATTGAAAAAGATGTAAGTGTTGCCTAAAACATGGGATTGATTGCCTTTAAAATTACTGTACCAGGATGCATCATGGGGAATGTAGTCTCCATTGTTTGTAGAGCTCGACCCACTTAAACCAGAACGTCTCCGCCTCTGACATCAACATTTGAAACATCAAATGATTCTGTATTGTTCCTCCTCAATTAGACTGTTTCTTCATCTATGTACACTCTTCCTCTTCCTCCTCTTCATGTACCCACATCCCTCTATTTTCTTTCTCTGTGGGCCAATCAGAGAGCCACAATATGCAAATGTGTTTATGTGAATGTCCTATTTCTTTATAAATAGCTGAATGCTATAATGAAGAGGTGTGAACTGTAAATAGACGTAGAGTTCTGTTTGGATCTTAGGAATCACTCTTTGATAATTTATTATATGTTCATTAACTGTTTTAACCAAAAGAAGACACAAGATCAGGGAAATCAACAAAAAGTCATATACAGTGGGGAAAAAAATATTGGGACACCGATTGTGCAAGTTGTACCACGCAAAAAGATGAAAGAGGTCATCATAGGTTCACTTAAACTGTAAGAAACAGAATGTGGGGGAAGAAATCTGGGAAATCCCATTGGATGATTTATTTGTATACTTGATAGGAAAATAAATATTTGGACACAAACAAAATTTCAACTTAATACTTTGTAATGTATACTCCGTTGGAAATTACACTGGTCAAACGTTTCCTGTAGTTCTTCACCAGGTTTGCACACACTCTGGCAGGAATTTTGTCCCTTTCTTCCATGCAGATAGTCTGTGATACTTTGGGGCTGTTGCTGGACAACACAGAACTTTTAACTCCCTCCACAGATTTTCTATTGGATTGAGGTCTGGAGACTGACTTAGCTACTCTAGGACCTTGAAATGCTTCTTACAGAGCCACTCCTTCGTTGCCTGGGCGGTGTGTTTGGGATCATAGTCATGCTGTAAGACCCAGCCACATTTCATCTTCAATGCTCTAACTGAGAGAAGGAGGTTGTTGCTTAAAATCTCACGGTACATGGCCCAATTTATCATCTCTGCAATATGGATCAGTTGTCCTGTCCCCTTTGCAGAAACGCAGCCCCAAAGCATGTTTCCACCCCCATGCTTTACAGTGGGTATGGTGTTCTTGGGATGCAACTCAGCATTCTTCTTCCTCCAAACACTGTGCATGGAGTTTTTACCAAATAGTTGTATTTTAGTCTCATCTGACCACTTCATGACATTCTCTCAATCCTCCTCTGGATCATCCATATAGCCTGTGGTATACTTCAGACAGGCCTGGACATGTTTGGTTTAAGCAGGGGAACCTTTCTGGCACTGCAGGATTTCAATCCATGATGACGTAGTGTGTTGCTCACCATAACCTTTGTGACTGTGGTCCCAGCTCGCTTTAGGTTGTTGACCAGGTCCCCCTTGTGTCTTCCATTTCCTTATAACTGTGTAAACAGTTGATTTTTTTTCTCACCAAGCTGCTTGCCTATTGTTCTATAGCTCATCCCAGCCTTGTGCAGGTCTACATTTTTTTGTCTTTAGAGAGCTCTCTGGTTAGGCTATCATGGAGGTTGGAGTCTGACTGTTTAAAGGTGTGGACAGGTGTCTTTTTCTTATCAGAGAGCTTTTTCTAAGTTGTTTGTCGGTGTCCAAATATTTATTTTCCTATCAAGTATACAAATAAATTGTTTAAAAATCATCTAATGTGATTTCCTTTATTTTTTTTCCACGTTCAGTCTCTCACAGTTGAAGTGTACCCATGATGAAAATTACAGACCTCTTTCATATTTTTAAGTGGGACAACTTGCACAATCAGTGGTTGTCCCAATACTTTTTTGCCCCATTGTATTTATTGGAGGGCTGCATGGTGCGCCTTTCTGTGTGGAGTTTGCATTTTCTCCCCGTGCAAAAGTGGGTTCTCTTTGGGTACTCCAGCTTCCTCCCACGTCCAAAAACATGCTGATTCTTAATTACCCGTAGGTGTGAGTGTGTGTGTGAAAGGTTGTCTGTCTCTATGTCAGCCCTGCGATTGACTGGCGACCAGTCCAGGGTGTACCCCACTTCTTGCCCTAAGTAAGCTGTGATAGGCTCCAGCCACCCGCGACCCTGAATTGGATAAGCAATACGGATGATGAATGAATGAATGTATTTATTGGAATAAAGTTATTGCTTTGCATTTTACATGATGATGAAAATATTGGTAAATATTGTATAAATGTACTTATCTGTTCTTCTTTTACATAAATTAAAATGTAAAATTGTCCATTTAAAGACTTTAAGGATAAGTAAGAGCAGCTGTTTCTCTGCCTACGACCTTGAGGACATGTTTAAATTTGTTTTGAATTTCAGAAGTTTTTTCATCAACTGTTTGTTAGATTCCCTCCCTGAAGAAATCAGGTACACCATAACCCAAACAGTGTTTCATAACAGATTGTAGAGACATTTTAATTAGTCATTAAACCAAGAGAGGATGTTCATTTCAAACATCTTCAACAGTAAAAATATGTAAAATGAAGTAAAAGTTTGAGGGCATTCAGGAGGGACTCAGTCGTGAGTTGCTGAAAGATGTAAACAAATAAAGAGGAAATAAACAAACTCACCTGTTCCCGTCTTTTCTTCCTCATCAGTTCGTATCGTGTGGAGTCGACAGTGGTGCGAGATGTCCCCGTGTTTGGACGATGAAGGCTGTGATCTCCTGGTCAACCAGTCGGGCTGGACCTGCACGCAACCAGGAGGTCGAGTCAAGACCACCACGGTGAGAACAGTGTGTTGTGAAGGGAGATTAGAGGGCGATCCCGGCTGAGTCAGTGTTCACACAGATCTTTATTGCTCTGATGTCTGTGTGTTTAATTTAAACCAGAGATCAAGATTTAATGTTAGCCTTTAAGAACATAATAAGATCCTTTAAAAAAAAGACACTGCTGGCCCTTATTAAAATCACAGCCTCTGTGTGTAGACGTGTGTTTAAGAGTGTGTTGATTGAATAATTACAACCCATGAGCGCTCTTCTATCCATCTGCCACCATCTCTTCACAGCAGCTGATTAAATGGTGTTGATTCAAAAGCCTCTTCAGGCAGCAGATAATATCACATCAAGCAAAGCTCATTCAAGATTGGGCGATTTTTTTTTTCTGACACACTTAACTCTTCCTGCTCTCGCTCGCTCTGTCTTTATCAGATGAGGCTGATTATCAGCTTTCTATGTAGCACTACTGTCTGTCAAAAGCATCCAGATGAATTTTGTCTGGAGGGTTTGTTGGTCCTGTTTGTGTTCCTGCAAAAGTTGTCAACATTGACACATTAACACATGAATTTAATCTTGGGATCTTAACAGGAAACTCATTTTTGATCACCATTTCCTTGCCTTAAATGCAAATATGTGTGGAGCCTCATTTACCTTAATGAGCACCATAAGAGAAAAATGAGCACTCAAAGTAAGGAAATTCCTGTTTGGTAGATTATTTCTTGATTGTAATAAATGCTTCTTGGTAATGACTCTCACGCTGTCGGAGAGCCTGTTTATTTAAAGTTTAAATGATTTAAATTTGCTAAATTATCTCTACTGGTGCCAAACAGCTCATTCTGCAGTCCTACCACTTAACAATTTGTAAAGTAGAATGTGAAAAAAGTCAGCCGTTTTAGTTCACTCTGTGGATTGTAGCTCAGTCTCTGGCTCAAAAGAACAGTTTCTTTTGGATTTGGAAACAATTAATGCCACTAATGTCTGGTTTTATTTTCCAAACATTTATCATTGATAATTGTGATGATTCCCACAGCTCTAAACAAGGAAATAAATTAGAGTATCTCATCCAAGTAAAACTGAAATTAAATTATGATGTGATTTTAAATATTTGCAAATTTAAGTTAAATAAAAAGACTTGCAAATTTAGTTACTTCTGTCGCTATTGTACACAATTAAGAATGAATATTAATAGAGAGTAGGTGCTCATAGGTGCTCTGTTTGCAGTTGTAGTGGTGCTGGAAATGTATCACGTAGTTGTCAAATTTGTGTGTGTGTGTGTGTGTGGGGGGGGTAGATCACAAATGTGACGCACAAGATCTCACTGAGAAGCCTCCCAAGAAAATACCATGGGAAAATATGATGTTTTTAGTAAAATCCGAGAGGTTATTAAGCGCTCCAAATGAATCAGTTCATACTGAACCCAAGAAATCCAGATGCACATCCAGAAAACTGACAGCTGTCAGCCTCAGGAAGAAAAATGAGTGAGGCCTGACAATTTCCCATTGAGATTCCTTATCTGAAAAAGTTTTCAAAGTTTTCTACAATTTAAATTGACATGTTCAATAATTCAACGTTTTGTTGGTTCAATAACTGTCTAATTTTTCAATCACAATAACAACTACATGAACAGGTCTCAGTTAACACAGTGTTCAGTAAATCAGATTTCTGCTGCGAGAGAGGAAACTCTGACTTGCAGACAGCAGGTTATCTCTGACAGGCATCAACTCTCTCTCTCTCTCTCTCTCTCTCTCTCTCTCTCTCTCTCTCTCTCTCTCTCTCTCTCTCTCTCTCTCTCTCTCTCTCGCTCTCTCTCTCGCTGTCTCTCTCGCTGTGTCTCTCGCTGTCTCTCTCGCTGTCTCTCTCGCTGTCTCTCTCTCTCTGGTTCTGGTTGGCTGGTTTAAGATGAGTCTGTCCGCTCTCTGAATAATGAAGTCTGTCAAACCGGCGCTGACTTCCACACGTCGGCACAGTAACAAAGCCCCCTCCTCCTGTCTCTTCAGTCTGAGAGTTCCTCCTCCGCTGGGAACTTGTTGTTTTAAAGATGGACAGCAGAGCCAGGACACTCACAGTCAGATCGCCAGAGCATTTCTACTTGGCCTCCTGAGGACACAGACACACAGTGCTGCAGGATAGCTCAAATCAGATTTACTGTATGTGTGTGGAACCATTGATTTTTATTACTATTATTATTATTATTATTATTATTATTATTATTATTATTAGTAGTAGTAGTAGTAGTAGTAGTAGTAGTAGTAGTAGGTGTAGTAGTAGTAGTATTATATTTTTTATGCAGGAAATGGTTGAAAGAATTAATTATTTTGCAACCATCACAGACTTTAATCTGCTTGGTTGTATGTGAGTGATATTCAGATGTAGTTATTTGAAAAAACATCTTATAAAGCTTCTTATAACGTGGTTGTCCTAGGGCCTCATTCACTAACATATAGCATATGCACACATATGTGCTTAAATCTTGCATACGAATGTTTGAAGCACCAGTCTGGGATTCATCAATATATTCTTACTTGAATTTATTTTTACACTGAAAACAAAAAAGAAATCAAATATATGCAATATTTAAACCCCTTTCAGTAAAAGAGAAAAATGCTTTAATAGAATTCAAAAATAAAAACTGAATCAAATAAACATTAAAGGGGCTTTGAAGAATAATCTGAACTGGACTGCAGCAACACCTTTTGGCTAGACTTGTGCGCACACTGAATTGAGGACATGACTCTTAACAAGGCGTGTGTTTGTTTTGTAAATGAATGGATATCAGATCTTCTCTTTGTTCAAGACATTTTTTTACTGGTTACAACTGAACAAGGCAAGGTATTTATCAACAGTAACGCAGCGCTGTTGCTGAAACGTGACAACAAGCACGCCCTGTAACTTTGTACTGTAGTTTAGTTTAGTAGCCGGCTATATATAGCGCTGCTGGTAGCCCAGTGCTCAGAGTGGTATCTGTAGACAAACTTGACAACAAGCAAACTCCTCTGTCCTTTTTCTGTCAGACAGTTCAGCTCCAGTGTCCACCATCACTACAAAATTAATATCAGAAATCATTTTTAGCCGAGAAAAACTCTGATCTCTCATCTCACCACTAAACTTCATCAACAGGCGTGGTGTTGTCGTAGAGACTTCGGCGTGCCGTAAATCAATCCAGTCCTGCCAGACCCAATTGGGAAGCTAAGAAGTAGCATTTAGAAATAATCTATATTGGTGCTGATAATCTCATTTTAAATTGTGGATTACAATCAGGCATATGTCTAGAGGTGAGACTTCACTTCCTCACTGTCCTTTTAAATAAACATGAATTATTCTGATTCACTAATATCCCTGGTGGTAATTTTAGTCTTATATAAAACCTGGAACAACCAATCCAACCATCACCTAGAGCCAAGGATCCACAGAGAAGCAATTTGATCCATTGAGCTCATTCTCCTGCTGATGAGAGTCACCCGAGGCACAAACTCTCACAACAACACTCTAGATCCCTTCATCCTCATTTGGTAGAAAGATGTCGGTGTATAGTTGCGTCTGCTGCCTGCAGCTCACCCCTGAGCACATAGACAAGGAAATCTGATTCTTTAAAAAGGAGCTTCACACAAACAAGCTTCTCTCTAATGAAGGACAGCAGATCTGATTGCCTCGCTGTAAGGCAAATTAAATCAGAGAGATGCAGCGCTGAGTGGGCGGACCGACACAAACTCGGCTGTGTTTACACGAGGAGAGGAGTCAGCGTTCATTAAAGCTACGAGAGCTGGATCAGAGGAACAAATGACGTTTAATTAGCCCTGAGGAGGTTTACAGGCAGCGTGATGTACAGAATGTGTAGTGGGGCTGATTGTGATGCACACAGAGGATGAGGATTTCACAGAGCTCCTTCACACTCTCTGATGTCTCTGCTCGGTGATAGTGAGGCTGTTTTTGAGGGATGCTGTGCTGAAGATGGATGCTGCTGTCTTTTGATTAAACAAAACACTCCGACAAACATTAGCCAATTTTATCAGCATACACTGTCCAAGGGGTAAAAAAAAAAATCATATAAGGCCATGGCTAACTTGACTGACAGTTGAGCTCACTGGAGCTTAAGAGGCTAAAGACCTGTCTCTTTACCTCATCCTAACTCAAACGTGTCTGTGGTGATAATGTATAGTAACCACATACAACATCAGAGGCCGACGTTTGGACAAACATGAGTCATGAGCAGTACGTGCAAAGAAAAAATATCATGTCTGAAACAAGTGACATCCTCAGGCTGTTAGAAAAGAAGCTAATGCTGTAATGTCAAAAACTGCAGCTCCTTGAGTGACCACTGGAGGCTGGCTGCACCCAATACACACCCATTCAAAAAAGACAAATTTTATAGCAAAAATAAACATGTTTACAGCTAGGAACATATACAGTTTCGGTCTGAATAGATCATTTTACTATTGACGCACATATGCCAAAGTCAAAATTAAAGCAATGTCACCAAGTGCTCTTTTCAAGCCTGGAGCACTTCTGTTTCCACGCTTCAGTTTTTGAGCTTTTTGTGATTTGCATCATTGCATCATGTATTTGCTGTGTTTGAGGTCATTGCAGTTCTTTGGGCTTTTTGAAGAATGTTTTCTTATTTATAGCGTGTTTCTGCTTTTACGTTTGCTTGTTTGAAAAAGAGGAAACAATATACCTTTAAAAATCTGTTTAACTTGCTCTGTCTGCTGATGGTCATTTGGACAGTTGCAGATGGTCTGCCCTTGGAAGTTGCATACTCGTAGTTATGTCCGCAGACATGTTTCAACAGCTCTTGGTACCTGAACTTGAAAATGTAATTAGAAAAAGCTGCTGATTTGATGACATAACTCTATAAACAAACAAACAAACCAATCTGTTCTTCATTAAAACTTGCAGAAGTAACATGGGACATGGTTCTCTGAAGACACCAGAGGAAGCTTCCTCTGTGTTTAAGAGCCGGACTGTTGTGTCTCTGGAGGACTCTAAACATCTCTTTTATTTCCTAAAATTAGAATTAAGTTTAAAGCTCTCTTTAATATTTGAAGGAGCTGTGGCTTGGTGATATTAATGAGACGACTTCTGGCTTGTTTTTGCTTTGGCAGAGAAATAAATAGAAACGCAGCTCTTTGTTTCTCATCACAAGCTGTAATTCATCATAAAGCAATTATGTTAGAAACAAGGCCGCCTGCTTTCCACTTTAGTCCCAGCTGCAGTTTTTGTCAGAGAAACAGCAGATAACACAAACACACACACACACACACACACACACACACACACACACACACACACACACACACACACACACACACACCTCTGATAAGTGAGGACTGTATTTACTGTTGTTGTGGAGCAGTTATGTAATTTAAACTGATGGGTAACAAACAAACAGAGCTTCTCAGCTCACCGTCTGTCGCTGATTTTATTTCTTTGTTATTGTTTATTTGGTTATTGAGATGGTGCTAATGAGCTGCAGACAGCTCTGATCTTTAACTAATCCTGGTTCATGATTGATTGATTTTGATACTCTTTTTTTTTTTTTACAGTACTTTCAATGTTTGTGTTCATGTCTTCATGAAAATGGATCAACTTTACCAAACAAGACGAAGTGACTTTCAGACCTGGATCATTATTTTATGTTTGCATGCACAATTAGGCCAAACAGCAGTGATAGCTTGATTAGATAATATAAGGACACTTCTGTCCTTTTCCAAGTATGAAAGCACTAAATGAGAACTGATTTATCAACAAGAATATGGTGGTGATATGCCTCATTTCGGCCAGACACTACCAGATCTTCTTTTGGTTGCTCCATTACGTCACACACCAAAAAGAGACACTCAGTATGTGCACCATAACTCTGCGTGTCTTGGAGTCTCTTCTCATAAAAACACTCTACAAATAAGAAAACATGGTGCAAAAAGCCCAAAGAATCTCAAACATGGCAAATACATGATGCAATGATGCAAAGCAAAAAAAAGTTCAAAAACTGAAGCGTGAAAACAGAAGTGCTCCAGCTTGAAAGGAGCGCTTGGTGACAAGTTAAATTTCGACTCTGGCATGTGTTTTTAAAGCTGCACCTTTTCTTCTTTTTCTTTTTTATAAAGATGGTCAGGGCCTTATAGACACTGTCCTTTTTCCCTACTTTCAGTATGACGTGACACAATGGATCCATCATGTACCAAAGCAATGGGACAAACAAGTTAGTATGAGTTAAACTGCTTTAATATCAAACTGTGAGGAGATATAGACCTTGGGTTTTTGGTCTTGTTTTCTCTTCTGTTATCTTCTAATGAGGTTTTTGTTAACTACCTGGCTTCCACTGACACATTTATGCTGTTCAGTGTTTGTGTTGAAGCCTAACTGGACTGAACCTGTAAGCTGAGCATGTGCACAACACATAGTCCAGTTTGGGTCTGATTCCCACTTTTGGAAATTTGATTTGTTTAACACATTTCTTATATTGTCTACCGTCTACCTGTTTTTCCTCTGTGCAGGTTGGCTTATGGGTTTAAACACACCTCTCTTATAAAGACAATAAAGTTTCTAGTTTGACACCAAGTGATCCTTCCCTGCTTGCCCCACTCTACTCCCTACACGTCCTGTTTCTTCTTAGTTGTCCTGTTTCCAGAAAAAAAAGAAGGATAAAAACCAAAGACATTGCTAATGTATCCAGAATATTTTTGTTTTTAAAATCAAAGCTCAGGAATTTGGGGTGGTGGACAAGATTTCAAGGAGGTGTAGTTCCACCTTTCATTGAGGCTCTTCTGGTGTCTGACAAAATTTTAAAAGGTTCTCAAAATTTTGTGAAGCAAAGTTGCCTTTTTGAACCAAAAACATGTAACATGTAACATGGAAACCTCTAGACTGTTGACAAATACTGTCTTTTACTACATTGTATTTGAAGTCTTTGGTCCTTAACTGCGACTAGACTACAAGATTTGGTCATTTTTTATTGTGTGGCAGGTGAAGTTACTGTTTGAGTCAAAAGAGTCTGAGGAATTTGGTGTATCAAAAGCTCACATGGATCACCAGCCTATCACAGGGCTAATGCATAGAGACAGACAACTATTAACACACACTTACACCTACGGGCAATTTAAAGTGACCAATCAAACTGATGTCTTTGGACTGTGGGAAGAAGAAAATGTATCAGGAGAGCAAACCCTTGCATGCACAGAGATAACATGCAAACCTAACACAGAAAAATTTCCAATTAGGGATTTAAACCAGGAACCAGGTAGATGTCATAGGGCACTTAATTATCAGTTGAGTTATTAATGACGGAAAAAAAAACTTTTGGTGAACACTTATTTGGTACATTTTCCTTAAAGGTTGCCACTGCAGCTATTAAAGCCTCTCACATGGCTGCCAGCTGAAACAGTCACAACTGAGGCAGTCTTCAAACTTCTTCAAAAAGTCTTCATAATATACCTTTTCCATAGAACAAACCAGAAGAAACAGACCAAAAAGAGATGCTCGGTATGTGCGCCATAACTCCAAGTGTCTCAGAGTCTCTTCTCATTCCGTGTTCATACTCAGCTCTGTTACCTGCTTGTTTAAACACCTGGCTGTGAATTAAAAACTCTCCCATTGTGGGTCAGAAGAGAGCGATGCGTGACAGGTGCTGCCTTCTGATCCGCTTCCTGTAATTGATCCCATTGGGTCGTCTGGCTGGTGCCGGAGCCAATCAGAGCTCAGGTGTAAACTGCATGGGCTGCAGCTGCTTTTGTGAAGTCAACAGCAGGAGATGGAGAGTGTTTGAAGAAGTCCAGACTCTGAAGAGTTTTTAACATCGGTTCTGTAAGGGTTTCATGAGTTCACTCTGAAAGCTGAAGAAAATCTACTCAAGTTTGAGGATTTTTTTTTTTTTCATCCAGCTGCAGCACCTAATCACCCAGAGCCACCATGTTTATCAAACCTGCAGGTGCGCTAAAATCATCAGTTTTAAATTTTTATTTATTTATTTTTGCTACATTTTTTTTTTCATCTGTATGTACTTAAATGTTCTTTCCAGGTAAGGAAGTTTTGTGGGTTTTTTTTTTTTTTATTATTCTTTGGAAAGACTTCTGTTTTTTCAGAAGAACAATCAAAAGTACTACAGAGAAAGAAGGATTGCACAATCCTTCTTACTTATTTCTGCCAAAACAACATTTTCCACAACCAACTTTTATAGAAAATATAAAACATTTTATATAAGCAGAGTTTGGTTTTTGAAAGCTGTATGAATTGAACTTTCGTAGTTGTGTTTGGATTTAGCCTTGCATCTGACCCTCTAGGTTCACTGTGGTTCATATGAACACTCGTACTTTTCTGACCTCAAGGTTTGTCTCGCTCTCTGGTGTGGTACAACAGGAGGCAGACACGGTGCATCATGACATTCTCTCTAACTTTTTTCCAGCCAAAGTGCTGTTTCATGTTTTATTCTAGATGTGTCATAAGGCCTTTCACCTTCTGCCTCATCCAGCCCTGCTGGCTGTAGAGCTGTGAGTTTACTTTGTTCCTGGAATAAATAGAAACTTCTCTAAGCTTGTTTCATGCCACTATGGTAACATTTTGACCATACTTGGATTATCAGCAGTATTTTCAGTGTAACTGCATCAAAAATTAACATAGTCACCCTATAGTCAAGCTGTATACAGCCACAGACAGGTTTGAGCCTTTGATTGAAAGGCTTTTAAAATACCCTCTGCCGTTCTTTTCCATAGTCATCTTAAAGCAGTTAAAACTGCTGAACATTTAATGTCTGTCGTTCGTACATGATCATTACAGTCTGTGGAGCTAGGGGGTAATTTGCAGATGCAAAGGTGTAATCAGGCATCGCAGAAAAATGCAGAAGTCATTTGTGGCTGGCTGCGTCGGCTCGTCTGGAGTGTTCTTTTTTTCCCTGGTTTGTTTTGTTTCCCCATGTAACTGTCCTTGAAAACGCTGTGTGACTTTACCTGTCTGCATGTTTCTGCATGTTTGTGTGTCATGGCCTCTTGTCTGGGTGATACCCGCAGTGGTTCTTTGAATTTATTTTAGGACACACCGAGAGAAAAAGACAGAGGAACAAATCATCGTCTGCTCAATCAGACAGAAATCCAATTCTCCTTGGGGAGAAGGGGAACGTGAACACGGCATGATGCAAATCCAGAGACTGAATACCCTGCAGAGTGTTTCTCTGAGAACAAGATCACATCTGCTTGTTTTCACCTTGTTTTCTGCTCAGATGGAAAGTCTCAGGGGTCAATCTGACTGTAACCTTGCTGTAAACTGTCACTGGGAGGTTAAAGAAACATCCTGGTTCCTTTTCACTTCATTTTAAATCACATACGTCCTCAGAGAGTCTGCTGGTTGGTTGGCTTTAAAGACTCCCAGGTGTCAGGTATCTGAGATAACCAGGCCAGAGAAGGAATTTAGAATGAAGCTCCTCATTTAAAGATGAGATACTTATCAACTTCAGATGATTAATGAATACTCAAATACTCATTTAGTCTGGGAGAACAGAAACACTGTACAAACCATGATAGTGCTGTTCCTTAAAGGCTTTTGTTTCTGTGTCTGGACTTCCAGGAGTATTTCAGAAATCCACATGAACCTCCTTTTGGACCCGAAAATAATCTGTTCAGATTTAAGCCATCAATCAATTTTTGAAAACAGGTTGCTCAAAAGAAAACAATGAAATCAGAGAAGAAGGTAATCGAATTGAGGTTTTGCACAAGATAAAACCCCTGATTGAGCTGTTGAAAGCCTTATGGGGGATCAGGAGAAGTTTATTGCATCTGGGTTATCCTGATCCCAGCAGAGCAGCAGAGGGTTAGCTTAAGACAGGTTCACAGGAACAAATGTGACAGAACATTAATGAACTATACAAAAATTAAATAATGTCGACACTGTAGGTAACTTATTCAATAGATTTCTCTTGAATCACTAACTTGTCACCCTGACACATCTGATGGGACATCCACACGAACATTATGTGTAGAATTAAAAGCGTCAGTGAGGATCTTTTAGTTCACATGGACTTTGGCGCCATCTGTGGACAAAGTATGTCATAGGTAGCGCTTTGTCAAGCCAGGGTAACGCCTGATTTATGCTTGACACGTCCGCAAGGTCTGCACGGCTTCTTGTGGACGTCATTTTAACAGCCTCACCCCCTCGTGCGGTCCTTTTTTAAGGCAGAAAATTTCTGTGTCACACACCTCCAAAATTTCTAACTTCCGCACGGAAACGCACCGACGACCAGGGGCTCGTGTCCGAAGTACAATATATGCTTGCATTTACATGATTCACCACACAGAAATCACCTTGATAAGTGTACGGTTAATAATTCCTGGCATAAAATTGTTGCAAAAATTGGCAGAGAAGAGGAATTTGTGAAAATATGTTGAAAACTTTGTAAACAACCTCTTCTTCTCTAGTTTAGTACTGTGGTAGACATGTGTTTGCAATACAACGCCCCCTGCAGTTTGGGAACGGACACCGCGCAGAGTGAAAATGTATAAAGGCCCGTCTTGCACATCACATTCATGCAGAGAGCATAATCAGCTCTTAAGACTTCTTTGAGAGTTTGTAAATGACATGATCCCATTTTTAGCCTCCCTTCTTTGGCTCCCCATTAGTTTTAGAATAGATTTTAAGATTTTTATTTTTATAGCATGCATGGGGCTGGCTCCAAGTTACATTTCAGAGCTTTTGACCTCATTTGAGCCAGCCCGCAGCCTTAGATCCTCGGGTGGGAACCTCCTTGTTGTTCCAAAGTCAAAGCTTAAAACCAAAAGGGTCTGAGTCTTTTCGATCAGGGCCCCTCGACTTTGGAACGACCTGCCCGAGGATTTAAGGCTTGCAGAAACAGTTTCAACTTTTAAATCCCTTCCCTTCATCTTGTAACTCTATCTATATTTATTCTTAACATTATCACTGCTATTTTTTATTTTTTTTTACCTCTGGCTCTCTATTTTTTCATTTATTTATTTTTTCTCCTTTTACTTATCTATTTATTTAAATTATTTATGTTTTTGTCTCTCTCATAATTTCCATCTCCTTTTCCACTTCCTTCTTTTTATCTCTGGTCCTTGTGGTCTCAGTTTATGTAGTTGGGTTCCTGTGCTGACTAGATTCTCCTCCCCTGCTGTTGTGTTTTCATGTGCTTACCATAAAATTGAGGTTTAACCCTTTTTAATGTTTCGTTATTTTACTGTCTGTTTGTTGACTTTTGTTGTGCTTTGTTTTTTGGGACTTCTGCTGTAAGACCATTTTGTGAACTTATGTTTTTAAAGGTGTTATACAAATACAGTTATTATTATTATGATCATGGACAGCAAGAGTAGATTTATTTCATTTGAGGTCAAAAACAAGCAACATAATGCAATGAATAATAAAATTTCTCTGGAGGCAGCACAGGCACTAATATTTTGTCAGGATGTCAGGGCAAATTTTTATCATCTTGAGAAAATGTATTGGAAAACAAAGAAGTTGGGGAGATTCTATTTCCGGGAGATATGAAGCATGTTGAATAGACATGTCTCATTTTTGTCTTAAAGTAAAAACATTAGAAACAAAATTGAGTGCACAACTCCAAAACTGAACATATGGGTTACTCCAGTAATACACCAGATGTGTCTCCAGTCATGTCTGGTTCCGCTCCGTTGCGTGTTTACTGCATGTTCTCTCTTATCTATCAATCCAGCACGCAGTAGGACTGCCAGACAGCTGGAATCCGAAGATCAAGAAGTTTCCTTGATTCCCACCCAAATGAAGATCCACTCATTGTTCATGTTTGGCTGTAAAACCTGTTGACTCAAGGCCTGGCTGCACTCATTATGTTGATTTGTTGTTATAGTCAAGTTAAATATGTTTGATTTTGACACAGTCTGTTTTATTTTGAAAGTCACTGGGTGTTTTTTGGTGGTTTCCATGCACAATTTACTTTCTCGCTCGATCTGCTTTTTGTGAATTAACATGTCACTGCTGCAGAATCTAGCATTTCAACACGAGCTAAAGGCTAAAACACAGGCTAAACTGTTTGTGATAATGTTCATTCCAACCCACATGCAGTGGTTATACTGCAGTGATCTGATCAAACTTGAGTCTGTCAATAAAATGAAAAGTGAGGTTATGTTAGTTCTGCTTGGTAGATTGGTAGATGACCATGACATAAGGATTAAGTAATGTTACACGTTAGCCTACGGGTACATCTTAAAGCACTGGGCTATGAGTAGCGCTAAATATAGCTAGCAACTAAACTCCAGTACAAATTGACAGAGTGTGTTTGTTACATTTTAAACAACAGCACTGCTGTTGCTGTACTGTTGATAACTTAAATCATTGCATTGTATCTGGTAAAAAGTTGTCTGTTGAATACAGAAAAACAGTGTTAAAAAGATGTCGACCTCCATTAATTTCCAAAATAAGTACATGCCGTGTTAAGAGTCATGTCATTACGACAGTGTGCCCACGATTCCAGCCAAAAGTGTCCCTGCAGTCCAATTCAAATGGAAAGTTCTCAGTCCCTTTAAAAAGATATCTCTTTTTTAGGCTGTCCCGTTTCTAATATTTGCACAAAGCCCTCCTACTTTGCAGGATGAAAGAGTACTAGAGGTTCTTATTCTTTAAACCATTGCCTTTATTTATTTATAAGTCATAAAGCATTAGCAGCTGAAGTCCCAGTCTGATTTTAACACTGGAAACTATCCCAGAAATACTCCTGATACTGACACACAAGGAAAATAAGAAGCATTCAAAGTTATTTTATGACTGCCAAACTCATATACAGCCATTTATCCTCAACAAGCAGAGAGCTATAACTGTTGTCGTTTGACGACAGATGTATTTTTTTCACCTCAATGCATTGGCGGAAAATGTGACAGCCATGCTGACAGAGAGAGCGAGCCGGCTGTCTGTAATTAGACGGCACAGCACAGCAGTGGTTAGAGCATGGAGTGACGTTTCGTGTGTGTGCTCAGACGGCAGCAGTTCAAGCAGCACATTAGAAATGTTGCAGACACACTTTCACCTCCATGTTTAATCAGCTGTGAGCGGTGCGTTTAGGGACACTCTGAATGTTGATGCAGTTCCAGGGTGATGTATGGTTCTCGGTGTAATCCAGCTCGTCCTTGTCTGACTCCTCCGGCTCTGTTAGGATTCCAGCTGCAGTCAAACAGGATGGACATGAATAATTCAGAGGTGAGCGGCGCAGAGGTGCCGCCACTCCTGCTGCCGCTGCTTCTTCTTCTTCTCCTCCTTGTGAATCTTCACCTGAAGGCAATTATGGAGAGCCTGGGCTCCACAGAGGGGACAGAAATGAAGTGCCCCCACATGTCTTTAGAGCTTTATGTTTTTAATCAGAGTCTCAGAGCCTTCAGGAAGATGTCTGTCCTCCATGAGATGTGCACTCTACATGTGGGAGGAGCTACTGTCAAACCTTAGTTTAATTTACATCAGCCACTAAAACTTGAACGTGTACGATGGAGTCAAGAGGGAAACTTAAAAAGACGTTTCTTTCTTCTGGTGATGTTTGAAGCAGGTCAAATGTAAACCAAACAGCAAGAATTTCAGTCAGTAACATAAATCCTGGCTGGGCACACTTGATAGAATTAAAGAACAAAATTTTAGAGATATGTATTAATAGAAGAAGAAACTTTCTCTGTATTAGCTGTTAGAAACCCAAATTATGGTGTTTCAGAAAACCCTTCTTTCATCATCTGTTTGAACACTTCATTTAAGCTGCCTTTCTCTTAAAGGCTCCACCCTCCACAAACCCCTTTCCATCTGATTGGCCAGACCTCTGGAAGCCTGTTGGGGTGGAGCATTGGGAAGACCTTGGTGTTTGAGGCCTGCCCTTACATTGTAACATGAACAGTCAGGAGATGCTTATGCAATGACCTCATCATCTCATGAAAATCTTACACTTTTTTTTTTTTTTTTTAGAACAGACAGTTTTGATCAGTTTACAGACATCTTCAGGGTTTTTTTTTTTTTTACAACATATGAATATGGAGAGGTTTGAAAATCTGCACAGGCTTAATATAAACATTCAGCATTGTTACTTTATATCCAGGTTTAAAGCAGGGAAAGCACAATACTCCCTCTTAAAGGTTTTCTTGAGCTTCGCTTTAAATTTCTTCCTTCCTTATTACTGTAAAAGTCATTTTCCCAAAGAAACTGCCGATTTCCCTTGAAGCTTTTAGTCCATTGTACTTCCATGATTCTCTCTCCATTACACTGTCTGTAGTCGATATTTCAGCAGCTTGTTACCTCCTCCCGCAGAGTCTCTAACACGCACAGACGTGTTGTATGAATTCCCATTCTGTCAGAGAGTCTGTATTCCAGCTCAGCTGCTTTAATTGGATGAAGGAGTGTGTGTGGGTTTTAATTCTGCAGTCTGTGTGAGGCTTCTTCTCTCTAATGAAGCCCAGCCGAGTCGCACAGGTCGAGATGTAGCTGGAGTAAAAAAAACAGGAAACTGAGCTGCTGAAGACTGTTAATCAATATTTCCGTTCGCTTATATGAAGGATTTTTATGTTATCCATTTATAGCAGATGTTTTATTAGTTATTAGTGGTGCATGTTGTTTTGTAATTTTCTCCAATAATATATTTCGCCCATTTGTTCTGCACTGTTAATCTTTCATTCTTTGAGGCTCTGTGTTATAAAAAAAAAGGCTATCGTCATTTTACAGGGTGCACATTTAGCTCAGTTGGTGTCTCCATGTCCTTAAGGCTGCAGATGTCATACTGTTGTAGGATTGTTTCCAGTCCTGACAGCCCCCCCCCTTCTCTCCCTCTCTCAAGCTGTCCTATCAAATAAAGGCTCAAGATCCAAAAAATAAATGTTTTATTTAATGCATTTGTGTATAATGTGCGATAAGAAAAGGGTTCTGAAGGGAAATCTATCTTCAGAGAGTCAGAAAAGTCAGAAAAAATCTGCCCAATCTTTTAATGACCATCATGCATTGTTTTTCCATCAGGCTTTGTGCTTATCTGTACTCCTTTGTTTAGGTTTTTTTTTTGTGTTTGTTTGTTTAATATACAACTCGTCACGTCACGTCACGTCACAAGTAAAATTTTGTTGAGCACATCAGCACCATATTGTTATGTATAACAGGATTTCAATTGATTAAGAAGAAACTGTTGTGGCAATGGTTCAGTTAAACTCAGTGATGTGCCGTTAGGTTCCAGTCAGGGCCTTCAGTAATGCACCCAAACCACACACACACACACACACACACACACACACACACACACACACACACACACACACACATTGTGCAATTGATACAGCCTACACAGCCACAGCTGATCTTTAACAAGCGCAACAGGCACACACACACCACTGTGCATTACACAGAGGCCAAATCACATGAAACAAGCTTCCACAATTTATATACCAAGGTTCACCAGATGCTTGTGCAACTTCAACTGACTTAATCCATTAAAGCGAGAAATTACCAGTTCACCGCCATCAGTTCAATAAAAAAGCATGCAAGTTAGACTTGTTTACAACAGCTATTCATGTCAGAATATTTAACTTGGGTGTAGTTGATTGCATGCTTACTAAGCGCCATCAATCTCTTTCAAATTGCAGCATTGACACAGGGTAACAGCATTTCCTGCCCAATATCCAGCAAAATCAGTCAGGCACTGCCATAATTATAAACCAAAACACCACAAAAAACAAAAACAAACAAAAAAAAAATAAATAAAAAAAAATATATATATATATATATATATATATATATATATATATATATATATATATATATATATATATATATATATATATATATATATATATATCTCCACAAAAAAATGCAGTAAGTATCACTCACCCATAACCTGAGCTTTTTATTACAACCTCGAAATTTTCCTCATAACTTAAGGCATTCATTGCCTTTTTTATCCTAAATGTGGTCATAATCCTCTGTCGTACCTGTGAGCTGTAACAACAGCAAAGCCAAAATGACTGTGTGCTCTCTCTCTTTCGTCACCTTATGCCGGCTGCATGTTCAGTCCAACACCAAAAAGGACTGCCAGTTAGCATGAGGTGAACTAGGAATTACCTCAACTCCCACCCTAATGATGAGCCTCTCCCCGTTTATGTTGGTCTAAGTAAAACCTCAAGCCTGTTGACTCCTAGCCTGGCTACGCTCATTATGTCTATTTGTTGTTAAGTCAAGCTTAATACAGTTTTGACACACTTTTTTAATTTCAAAATTCCTTGGAGTTTTATTGTGGTTTTCACACACCCTCTGTCCCACTTGATCTGCTTTTTGTAAATGTACGCTTCACAGCTCCAGCATCTGGCAAAAAAAAAGGGGGCCTTGTGTTTCTGATCCAGAAGGATCAAACTAATTCAAACTGGAGCAAATCCAGTGAGTTGACACGTTGACTTGATCTAGATCATCAGATCCAGTGCTGTGACGGAACAGAATCAGAGTCTTCTACTTACATGTAAATCTATTTTTCTAGTAAATATGGACAAATTGAATTAGCCCAATTTTAGTTACATGAGTTTGTTTATGTTTAAATAAGGATCTCTTAGTGTTATTGTCTTTATTTTTAGTTTTATAGCAGGGCAAGTTCTTAACGAAACTCACCTTCCCTGTGATCAAGATGTATATATATATATATATATATATATATATATATATATATATATATATATATATATATATATATATATATATATATATATATATATATATATTTTTTTTTTTTTTTTTTTCACATTTGGTACTTTAATAAACACTAAGTCTAACTCCTTTATGTTGTATTTGAGTTACCTAGTTGAGACATACTGTGATCCAGCTGAGTGTTTTTTCAGAGTCAGCCTCCTCTCCATCGCTCCGATACACTGCAATAGATTCCCTCTTGACGTTTCTTTTATTTCCACCCTCCAGGTCTCCTGACAGCAGTGGCAGCAGGAACAGAATCCCCCCAGAGAAAGACTGCTACCCATCGTCCATCGCCCATCATCGCCAAGCGGAGCATCCTCTGCCACAGCATCAGCCGCTATCAGAGCCGCGGGGCGAGACGACGACAGTCCCTGCTTCACACATGGTGGGTGACCTGTGGAGGCTGAGGAAGAGGAAGAAGATGATGATGAAGAGAGTGACTCCTTTTATTCTGCAGGAGGTCTGAGAAGCATCACGACATGCTGCTGGATTGATGGCTTTTGTTTGGCACAAAACTCTGTCTCCTTTTTACAGACCAAAGATGAACAGAGCCAACAATAAGACGTTAAGAGAGGGGCAGAGACTTTGAAGAGACCCCTCCACATGACCATCAAGAAACATGTAAAGAAACAAACACATTGTGATATTAAACTGTAAGTGATTTAACCTGAGCAGAGTAAACATGTATATGAGTCAAAGATAAAAGATGTATGTGTCTGAGGAGAGATGTTGATGTTTCTGTTGGGACGGTGCTGAGCATCCACCGGGTGGAGGAGGTGAGAAATCATTCGAGACGTCTTTATGATGAGATCATAAAATTTTGTGCACCAGAGGACATCATTTAGAGATGAGAGGCATGCTGTGAAACTGTCAACCAGAGGAGAAAAACATACAACATGGCAACCAGGTGAATGTACTTTTCTACAAAACAACACATAAATTATCTGTTGGTACAGTTTATAGATCGAAACAGAGAGGAAACAAACCTCAGACAATAAAGTGCTTCAGAAACTCTGTTTGTGCTCATTTGGAGATATTTCCTACATGAACATTTCTTTGAGTTTCATATACCTGTGTGGTTTCAGTCAGCTGATAGACTGTTTAAGAACAATCCTTGGTGGTGGAGCATCCTGAGGTTCACAGTTAGCCAAATACAATTTATAGTACAGTGTAAACATCATAAACTGGATATATTAAAAGGATTTAGAGTTCACGTTCAGATATGCTCTATAAGGGCCAAATAATTAATGAATAATCCAATAATGATGCATTTAATCAGTAAAGTGTGCTTCAAAAGAGGACACAGAATAAACAGAGTGTAGCTTTCTTCATGTAAAAGTGTTTGTTCATGTGACAATCCAGTGGAAAGGATGTTTCATTTAATTTTAAACCAATTTCCTTGTTTCCTCTCTCCTCTCTTCATTTCCTTGCACCTCTCTCATGCACCTCTGGTGGGAGGGACTAAGATGCAAGTGGAAGAAGCGAGGATGAAACTGGATCTTCGAGATTCACCCCATAATTTCCTTATCAGCCTCTGAAAACCACTGACCTGTTGACGCCAGGCCTCCAGTTTTATTGTAGCCTTTGATGTCTCACTTCCTGCACTTCCTGTCCTTCCTCCTTCATACTCAAATGATGCTTTCATTATTTGTCTTTGCAGTGCCTCACAGTTAACAGTATCAACTTCAAATACCAGTCTAACCAGGAATCATATGGAAGGTCACAACGCCATCCACTGACCACCATGCAGCCCCATTTTTTTCATTTTGCTAACTACAAGAATTAGATGACATTTGGTTCAGATATTTAGAAATATGTGGTTCAGCTATATATGGTGGCGCAGCTGTTAGCACTGCTGCCTCACAGCAAGAAGGTCACCGGTTCGAATCCCCGTTCGGGTAAGGTGTGCCTTTCTGAGGTGCATGAGAGTTTGCATGTTCTCCCTGTGCATGTGTGGGTTCTTTCCAGGTACTCCGGCTTCCTCCCACAGTCCAAAAACACACTCATCAGGTCAAATGGTGATTCTAGATTGCCTGTAGATGTAAGGGTGTCTGTCTCTGTGTGTCAGCCCTGTGACTGGCTAGTGACCAGTCCAGGGTGTACCCCACCTCTTGCTCTAAGGCAGCTGGGGTAGGTTCCAGCCACCCACGACCCTGAACAGGTTAAGTGGGATAGAAGATGGACAGATGGTTCAGCTACAGTCAGTTCAGAGTTTGTCAAATGGACCTTTCTTTGAGTGAGTCTTGTTTGAACTTAAAAGGGCTTTGTGAGGACCATCTGTCTGGCACTGATTGCAGTCACACCTTTAGCTATAATTAGTAGTGTTTTTCCAGGACTTTGTTTCCCATGAGCACCATCACCAACTGTCATAAAGACATGACGTTGCTAAAGCATACATTTGTTTTTGAAGGGAATGAATGGAGGGACGATCTTTTTAGTGCTGCTTTTCTTTGTTTCAAAACAACTTTTCACAGGATGCAAAGTAACAAGGTAATGTATTTATCTGTAGTTTACAACAAAATAAATATAAGAAATCACTTTTCTTCAAGTAAAAGAACATATCCTGCATAGCTGGCATAGGGTCTTCAGAGTTACTTTTGGTATACATGCCATAAATGGATTTGTGGTCTCCTGGGAAAATTAGACTCAACCATGAGCACTGAAAAAAATCAGATTTTGACATTGGTATCCTGATTTGAAGTTGTGGATTAAAAACAGGCAAAGATAAATGAGATTATTTCAAGATCACTTATAAAATCCTAACAGGGCCTTTAAGAAAAATAACCAGAGATGAGCTGAAATGAAATGAAATGAAATGAAATGATAGAAAATGTGTTTGAGAAAAATATAGTCTCAATCCTGCTCCATCTGTTAGTATGGAAAAGGCAGGTTTATGGCCTTTTATGCAGCCAGTCAGCAGGGGGAGCTCTAAGTATTTTGGGTTCATTGTACATGAACACTTTAAATCTGTGTATTCTGCTCTTTTTTTCCCCTCTTCCTTCGTTGTAGTTATTTACATCTCCTCTGACTGAATGCTGTTTAAAGCAGATAAATGACACTCCCACTCACACATCCAACTTTAAAATAGTCTACAAGACATTCTGCATCAGTGCACAAAGGGTTTTTTTTTTCTTCACCATCAACCCTGCAGGTTTCTGGATGATTTCTGGCTCTTCTCCACCAGATAACATAACAGATTAAATTACATTTTAAATTTCCAATGTCATATTTGTTTAAATTTGAGTTCCACATGAGGCAGAGCTGCTGTTTCTTTTTGGGGTTAAAAGAAGTATTAAATGTATTTAAAGAGTCATAAAGTTCTATATTTAAATATTTTATATGCTGTTGTATCTTTGCAGAAATCATTTTTTAGATCATTGGAGTGTGAACTTCACCTTCATAGCTCACTGTTTCTGACTGTATCTAAGCAGCACAGAGGAGGAGTTTCGAATGCTTCTCCCTAAAATAAAGCATTTATAAGTTGTAGCTAATGGTTTTATTAATTGTTAATTATGATTGTTAATAAATAATCCTAAGAGCTAAAAGGAAAATACCTAAGCGTCAGGGTGGAAGGAGATATTTTTAAAGCATAAAACTTAAGAAAATAACATTTAAAAAATTAATAAGGTCATCAAGTCACAACCTAAAAATCCTTTCTTTTTTTTAAAGTGAAAGTTGTGTTAAGATTTCCCTCAGCTACTGTAGGTCAGGAACACCAAATCCCAGGATGCTGCTTTTCTGTGTTTCCGTCATTGCCTTATTCATCTCTCTTTATGAAACGGAGGATGAAAACCTCACATCTCAGTTTTGATGACCTGATGATGGACGACAATATTATGCTTTGTTTACACTACAGACAAAATGACCCAGATCGGAGGCCTGTACTACAAAGCTGGATTTTCTATTAGCGAGGTAACTTGGATTTTCTGTCCTACAAAGCTGGTTCACTTCTTACCGGGATGAATCACTGTGGTGACGTATGCTGAACAGCTAACCTGCTCCGGAGCAGGTTAAGATCTGAATAAGAGATCAATAAGTAGAAAAACAATACCTGCTGACCAATGAGCTCTCTTGGAAAAGATCCTGCCCATATTTAGAAGAACCTGTTGATGTTGGTGCACTGAGTGCTAAGGAGAGAGAGAGAGAGAGAGAGAGAGAGAGAGAGAGAGAGAGAGAGAGAGAGAGAGAATTTTTAGGGAGAGATGCAATCCTTTTGATGTTCATGATGTCATCCTGTAGAAGAGATTCAGATTTTCATCAAATGGACTGAACTGCATTTGTCAGCTGATGGATCCATTAATAAATCAATTCTATTGATTTCATCCAAACATCAGAGACAGTGTGAAGAAATTAAAGCCTTGTCACTGACCGCTTTGAAGTATGTTTTTGTACTTGTTCTCAAGTCTGTTTAGCTCCACTGTTTGCATCTTAAATAATGTTAATAATTATGGTCAGGAATTTATGGAACACACAACTAAGTGAGAGTTGAGGAATTAATATTAATTTTATTTAATATTCCAACACAAAACGCGCTCAGACGGGTTGCTGAGCCTCAAAACTCAATGGAAAATATAAATCAAAGAAAGGACACTGAGGAAGAGCCCTGCCCCAAATGTCTGTGCTATAATAAAGTCAAACTGAGTGATCAGCATTGCTGTGCATTTATATTGTCCAATGTGAGGCCTCTGGATCAGCAGAAAAATAAAGCATACATCGAAAAGAACACCCTATAGATTGAAGCATGGCGGTGCCTCTGTGATGCTCTGGGGCTGCTTGGCTTCTTCTGGCACCAGAAATGTGCATCAAGATGGATTCACTTAAGTATCAGGAAACCCAAGAAGACAATGTCATGACATCTGTAAGGAAGCTGAAGATTGGCCTCAAGGTCCAATTAGGCTCGATCTCAGAAAAATGTTCTGGAATATTCTAGAGTGTCCATCTTAGTTGGCTGTCTTGAACCCAAGTGACATTACCTGTTTTGTTTTGTTTGTTTGTTTGTTTGTTTGGTTGTTTGTTTGTTTTTTGTTTGTATGTTGTGTTTTTTTTTTGTTTTTTTTTTTAATTGATCCTATGAAGATGTGCTAAAAGTTGCAGTGTGTTGACTGTCCTGTTGAGACCGTCTGCAGAAAGACCAGAAACCACATACACACCAAGGCAAGAAAGCAGACTTTTATAGCAATTTAAAAAAAAAAAACAGCCTGGTTCAAAAAATAGCTTGGGTCTTTGTATTGTAAAGCCTATGCTTGAACCTGACAGAAAATCTGTGGTGGAATTGAAGAAGGCGGTTGCAGCACACAAACCCCCAAAAATTAGTGAACTGGAGTCCATTTCTCATGAGGAATGGGTTAAGATTACTGATGAAAGAAGCTGGTGTATGTCTGTGAATTTACAACAGCTTTTTTATTGTTTTCATGCATAAAAGGTTATCACCTTCATGTCTTCAAACTCACCTGACACTTGAGTGAACTCTCGTCAGTAACCTTCTTTTATAACTTTGCTTTGATAATCTCATATCCCTAATGCAATAAATTATGAGTTATCTCCCAACTGAAGTCTGAAAACCCAGTAAAGTCTGAAAGTGTGCAGAAAGTGTTCCGCAGACCTCCTGTGGGACAGGAAGGAAGGAATAAGTTCATGAGTGTGGAGGAGCAGGGAAATCAGAACATTTAGATTTTTTATTATTTATATACCAGAAATGACACAATTAATTCCATTTCAGTGTCAATAGTATCACTCAACTGCTGCTTTAGATTACCCAGATTTTTTTAATGAATGAGGTACCATCAAGGAGGAGTGGCAGATTTCCTGTCCTGTGTATGAAAGTGGGCTAATGGTGCAGAGGGGGGAAGTAGGCCAGAATCTAAAGTTAATAAATAAAAGAGGATAATGTAAGAGCAGCGAAGCCTCAGAGAGCTCAGCCTAAATTCTGCTCCATATTTTTAGTTCGAGTGATGTCTGAAAACTGACACATAGACTGTGAATTCAGGGGGAAATATCCGAGGGCTTCAGTTTGACAGGGAAACGAATGAGTCCATAACACCTGTCAATCTAAAGTCCTCTGAAAACCAGATGTGGCTATAAATCTCCTGCTTTCATAAAAGCCCTCTACACTGTAGAAAGGCTGTTATTTGGAGCTTATCTGTGTTGCATGAAGGTCAGGACTTCATTATATTGTTTACACAGCAAACAGTTGTGCTGATGAATCATCTAATTATCTCAAGTTAACACAACTTTTCATGTAAAGGCATGTAAAAACATTAGCTCAAGGTTAGAGCTAAATCATCTGCTTGCAAACACAATGACTGTACAGTTCATGGTTTGCTGTTTTTTAATATGATCTGATATTTAAGAAATATTTGCCTTTAGAATAGAATAGAATAGAATAGAATAGAATAGAATAGAATAGAATAGAATAGAATAGAATAATTTTTGCATGTGTTTAAAAAAAACCTGTTTGCTGTGTAAATAATATAATGAAGTCTTGACCTTCATGTAACACAGATAAGCTCCAAATAACAGCCCTCCAACAGCGTAGAGGGCTGAAGTGAAAGCAGAAGTTTTTTTCAGAGGACTTCAGATCGACAGGTGTTAGGGACCCATTTGTTTCCCTGTCAAACTGAAGCCCTCAGATATTTCCTCCTTAATTCAGAGTCTACATGTCAGTTTTCCTACACCACCTGAATGAGCTGGTTTTCGTTAGCTAGCTATGGGAATTTTATGGGATATAAACTGAAATGTGTGTCACATCTCTCATGAATCAACTCCTAAATAAACTGTCAGGGCTTCCCCTCTCCATCCAGCTCATCAAGCACGAGGATAGGATTTAGAGCTGTCAGGATAAGAGCACTTAGCACAGCTCTGCACAGCACAGAGTGAAGATGCTAACATCTCATCTAAGTCAAAGTCAGTTGCAAAACGGGAGCAAACTGCGCAGTGCTGTAAAGCTTTGTGGGTGTCTTTGCCCTTAAATATTATCAGAGCAATTTGCTTTGTGAAGGAGCAGAGAGCAGGAGAAATGTTGCACAATTGTTGCAACTGCAATCTATTCTTGGTGAATTCCCCTGACAGTATCAACATACTACAAGACCTCTCACCATCTCTCTCTCTCTCTCTCTCTATCTCTCTCTCTCATCACCTGCAGAGCTTGCTTGAGGCTTAGCAGGTTACCAGAAAAAACAAGCAAAGAGGAACAAGAGATCATAGAGGTCATTGTTCATGAAAAGGGTTATTACAGTGATTAAAGAAAAAGAGAAAAGTCTATTGAATGACAGTACTTCCATATATTTTTTGTTTCATCTGCAACTTGACTGTGAATGTCTTCGTCAATTTTTTTTTGACTTACACCTAGAACTTGAGCTTTAGTTTCCCTCCCGGCTGTAACTTTCCCTTTCCTTACTCTTAAAGTGCTTCACTCTTCCACTCTTCAGATGATTTTTTTTTTAAACTCCACACAGCTCTAACACTTCATGTGGTTCTTAAACTGCTCCCCAAATGCTTCACTTCACACTTTAAGGACTCATATTTGATCTGACACATCCAGCTTCTTGTATCATTTATGCAATCTCCCCGACATCCCTGAATACCAGACTTACTTCTTCATCAGCTGCACACAGCTCTAAAAAAACAGCTGAAACTTTGTGATTTTGGTTCTAAATTTGCACTTTAACTTTAATGAGCCAGCGCAACTCAGTGAAACTGATAGATCTCAAATCTGTTCGCCAACATCTCAGCTGATTTTGGCACTTTCACTAATGTTGTGAACCAGATGTATTTATGTCGCACATTTTTAACTCTGTTATCCAACTCTGAATGAAAAAGGCAAGCTTCAAAGTGATATTTCAGCTTCACTTTTGGGGATGTGTCATGTCATCCATCTGTATGCAGTGCATAAGCTTATCTGCTATCATTGCCTTATATTATGAGCACAGCTGCAGACTTTGCAGGAGCAGAATTAAAGCAAATGGTAAGTATGAAGAGCAATTACACCTGCCTAAGGTGACAGCAGGGGCTGATGGAGGGAAAAATTAGGTGAGTCTTGAGGTTGAGTATGATGATTAAAGCATCAAGAAATGTTAAATACTGAGGGGGAATTGGAACAGATGGGATGATGAATCTCATTTTGACCAACAGAAAGCAAAAAGTGATAAATGTGACAACTTATCAGACATTTATTGTGCTAAATTACAACCGCTTTCTGACTGTAAGCTCCTCCAGTCCTCCAAAGACGTTTGAGGTCAACTCCTTGCAAACAGTGAAGTTTCTTCAATAAAACTTAAATTTCACCAACACATTTACAGCAACATTTGAAAGGTGTTGATTGTGTCAAATATTTAAGCCAGTTGCCTTTTTTATTATTAAATGTTAGGTCAATGTGTTGCTGTAATACAGCAGGGATGTCACAGTGTGATACCATCTCTCTCTCTCTCTTCTCTCTCTCTCTCTCTCTCTCTCTCTCTCTCTCTCTCTTTCTCTCTCTCATGGCTGCAGGGAGTCGAGCTGATGTCAGCCAGTCGTCAGGCTCCATTTAACATCACTAACAGCCTGAATACATTAACACCTTTTATTACACCTCTGCTGAGGCTCTGTGTGTGTGTGTGTGTGTGTGTGTGTGTGTGTGTGTGTGTGTGTGTGTGTGTGTGTGTGTGTGTGTGTGTGTGTGTGTGTGTGTGTGTTAAGATCAGCAGATTAATTGGTAATAAAAAATAACAGTGAGTTGCACTTGTCTGACCGTGCGAGTGCTCATGTTTCCTGACCTGTTGGAGTTGTTTTCAGCAGCATCTCTGTTTTTTAGCTGCGACACTATACGACCATTATACCTCCAGCCAGCTGAGGGAACACCTCGTGGTTTTTATTTCTTAGTTTCTCCAGGAACAAAAAGTTTTTACCCTTAATTTAAAGTAAGTAAAGAGTTTTTAAACAGACTGCACTTGAA
>CM061147.1:20511402-20526402 GCA_030710495.1 Labroides dimidiatus
TCTATTTGCTGCACACAGATTGAAAGTCCCTTTGAGGAAATTACAACAACCAACAAAGTTTATCAGTGAAAAGAAAGATGTGTCCTTTTTGTTAAAGAAAATGGTTTCTTGGATTTATTATGCAGTAAAGGTGGACACTGAAGCAGGACTGTCAAAAAGAAAAAGGACAGAAGAGGAGAAGAAAGCTAAAGAGTTACACTGTTTGTGATAATCTGCATTACAACCCACAACATGACAGTCTGTTATTACGATGAAGAGAAAAGTTATGTAAGCCCTGCTTGGTGAGGTTGTAGTTGGTAGATCAGCACTGATGGGTCATAACCAGGATTCACTAATATTACACCTTACAGACACATCTGAGAGCTACATAACTGCAAATATATACATTACCTCATGGCTTTTTACCCTGCCTTGAACGAATAACAGTAGTGTTAAAAAGAAGATCTGCTCTCCATTCATGTGCTTCAAAACAAATGCATTTCTTGGCAAGAGTCTTGTCTTTGACAGTGGGTGATGGTACTCATGAGAAATGGAGTCTCTGAGGGGCGCTAGTGCGCATGCGAGGGATGTAGACGTGTTTTCTCAGAGCTCCTCTCCGCGACTTTTAAAATTATCTTTTACTGCGTCCTTTCTGTGCTTATACTACCAGTATATGTGTATATATCTTCATAAGAACCCCAAAGAACTAAGGATCAACATGCCAAAGCCAAACATCTCAAGCAAAGCCAAAACCACCGATAGCCAAGCTACTGGAGCTAGGGCTAGCACCATTGGCAGCCGTAGCCCCACCAGCGATTCTCCCACCAAGCCGGGCATGTCTTCGGACAAAACTTTTGATATGTGTAAAGAACTGTGTAGGGAGATGTCAGATTCAATCCTGCGCTGCATTAATGAACGTTTCGATGCCTTTGAGGCAAAGTTTCAGTCACTTGCAGCCTTGCAGGCTGAACTGCAAGTCCGGGTGGCTAATCAGGAGCAAGCCGCTAGCGACCTTGATGTCCGCATGCTAGCGCTAGAGGCTAAATACATTAAGCTGGAAGAGCGCAACACTCAGCTTCACAACAAGGTGCTTGATTTGGAGGCGCGCTCCCGGAGGCACAATATCAAAATCGTGGGGATACCAGAAGGTGAGGAGGAAGGTAGACCCACTGAATTTGTCTCCAGACTCATCCCCAAGCTGCTCGGTGAGGAATACTTTCCACATCCAGTGAAGGTCGACAGGGCGCATCGCACCCTCCAGCCGAAGCCGGCCAACGGCGCCAAGCCACGCACCATCCTTGCACGAATCCACCACTTCCAGGAAAAGGAGTTGATTCTTCGCCTTGGCAGACAACAATCCATGGAACACAAGGGAGGCAAGGTCCTTATCTTCCCGGATTATACTAGTGAAGTCATGGCTCAACGCCGTGCCTTCAGAAAAGTGTTACAGGATCTGCGTGAAGAAGGATTAAAACACAGCCTGCGGTACCCGGCCAAGCTTCATATTTACCCCCGAGACGGTGGAAGCCCCAAGATCTTCACGGATCCGGCGGAGGCGACGAGATTCTTGAGTAAAAACAACGTAGAAGAAGGGGACTAATTCGCACACTGACTTTATAAAACCAGCTGTGCCGAGGTGAGGCAACTTTTTGTTTAAAAAGCAGCTAAAACTGCTTATAGTTTTGGGTCCATTTTACACACTGTTCTGCACAAATTAGTTATAGTGACCCGTTCAAACCTCTGTCATACAGCCTGAGATGCAGATATTGTTCATATTCTCGTAATTCAACATCTCTATTACGCGGTATCATGTAGTTCATGTTATTATACTGTCGCGGAGATAGAGCTTGTGGTTATTACCTCTCTTATTTGCTCAATTAGCTCCTCTGAGATAAGTATGGGATGCTATATGCCAGGTTCGGGTAGGCATAAGGCGGGGTGGGTGGAAGGGATGGTGTGGGGATCGTTCCGGTTTTTTTTTTTTTTTTTTTTTTTTTTTTTTTTTTTTTTTAAATTTATTTTTTTTTATGGTCAGTGCTTTTACTTTCTACTGCTTGGTTGTACGAGGGAAAATGTATTATGGAAGAGGCAGTCTCCCTTTAATAACATCCACTGTCGATGATAGACAAGGTAGTAAAGTTTGTGAGTTTTAATGTGAATGGGTTAAATAGCCCTGTTAAACGGAAACGAATCCTAACACATTTGAAAAAACTGAAAATAGACATAGCCTTTATTCAAGAAAACCCATTTAACATTACTGGAACATGTAAAATTGAAGAGGACTGGGTAGGGCATGTTATATCATCGTCCTTTAACTCTAAAGCCAGGGGAGTAGCTGTTTTAATAAATAAGAACACTCCAATAACAATTGGAGAAACTGTTGTTGATACTCAAGGGAGATATGTTTTAGTGAATTGTCAAATTTACTCAGAACCTTGGACCCTCTTGAATTTTTATGCACCCAATTATGACGACGAGTTGTTCATTCAAGACATATTTTTGAAGTCTCAGGAGGGCAGCAAAATATTCTTATAGGGGGTGACTTCAACTTCTGTCTGGGACCCTCTTTTAGATAAATCATCTTTATCTGTATCCAAATCTAAGGCAGCCAAAACCACCCTAGAATTTATGAATGAGTTAAATTTAATTGATGTGTGGAGACGGATGCACCCTCAATCTCGGGACTCCTCCTTTTAATTCTAGCCGCCACAACTCTTTTACCCGGATTGACCTTTTCTTATTGTCCACACAGTTGTTTCACAGAGCACTAGAATCTGAGTACTTATCTAGAACACTCTCGGATCATTCCCCACTGACTTTGTCTATTCACATGCCAGAGAAAGCTAAGAACACATATAGGTGGCGTCTGAACCCTACCCTCCTCCAAAAACCAGACTTCTGCAAATTCATAAGGGACCAGATTGGGCTGTTCTGTGAGACAAACTGTGCTTCAGCCCCCAATAGCTTTATTCTATGGGATACACTTAAAGCCTTTTTAAGGGGACAAATAATTTCTTATACCAAAGGCATTAAAAAGAAATACATGGCAGAAATAGAGGAATTGGAAAGGGACATTTTGAAGTTAGAAAAAGAGTTTCAACAGTCCAAATCTAAAGAAACATACCAGTTATTAACTAATAAAAAACTCCAGTACAACACATTGCATACTTATAAAATTGAAAAGAACATTTTAAGAAGTAAACAAAAGTACTATGAACTAGGAGAAAAGGCTCACAAAATTCTGTCTTGGCAACTAAAAAAAGAAGAAAGCTCTAGAATGATCAACTCGGTTCAAACCGAAACAGGCTCTGTAACATACAACCCAACAGAAATCAACAACTCATTTAAACAGTTCTACTCCCATTTATACACGTCAGAACCACCAGATAACCTGAGTAATATTGATGACTTTTTGTCTACAATTGAACTGCCCAAACTTTCCCAGGAGGATCAAAATAGTCTTGATCTGCCCTTCACTCTAAACGAAATTGAGAAAGCTCTGGGCTCGCTACAAGCTGGTAAATCACCAGGAGAAGATGGATTCCCTTCAGAATTTTATAGGGAGTTTAAAGATCTACTCCTTCCACTTCTCATGGACGTCATCAACTTAGCCTCTAAGACTCAAAAACTCCCTGAAACATTCTCAACAGCCCATAATTACTGTAATCTACAAAAAAAATAGAGATCCATTAAAGTGCTCTTCATACCGACCAATTTCATTATTAAATACAGATTACAAATTGATTTCCAAGGCTTTAGCTAACAGAATCAGTCAACACCTACCACAGTTAATAAACCCAGACCAAAGTGGCTTTATTCAAAAACGTTCCTCAGCTAATAACTTGTGCAGGCTTTTTAACCTTATTCACTTGACAAAATCTGAAACAGAACCCAGTATTGCTGTAGCTTTGGATGCTGAAAAAGCGTTCGACAGGCTAGAATGGTCATATTTATTCAAAGTCTTAGCCAAATATGGATTTGGCCCATCATTTATTAATTGGGTTCAAACTCTCAACCATAAACCCCATGCAAAAATCAGCACCAACGGACAGATTTCGTCACCATTTCCTTTAAGCAGATCAAGCCGACAAGGTTGCCCTTTATCTCCAGCACTTTTTGTCTTGGCAATCGAGCCATTAGCTGAGGTAATCAGACAAGACCCTGACATAAAAGGCTTTCAGGTTGATCAAAAAGTTCATAAAATTAATCTTCTAGCAGATGATATAATTTTATACCTCAAAGATCCTGGTAAATCCCTTTCCAAATTACAAGCTGTGTTGCACACCTATGGTAATATCTCAGGCTACAAAGTAAATTTAGAAAAAAGTGAAATTATTCCGTTGACAAATTTTGATCACTCCACTCTCCAGCGCAACTATCCATACAAATGGCCTTCAGATGGTATAAAGTACCTTGGGATAATAGTAGACAACAACCTCAAAAACCTGTATAAATTGAATTACCTCCCACTGCTCAATAAAATACAAGATGATCTAAGAAGATGGATGGGTTTACCCCTCACCTTAATTGGCAGAGTTAACTGCATTAAAATGAATGTGCAACCAAGATTACAATATTTGTTCCAATCCCTTCCGGTTCCATTGCCACAATCTTTCTTTAAAACTCTTAATAGATATGTTAGACAATTCATATGGAACTGTAAAATACCTCGGATATCCATGAGAAAATTAACTTGGGACTATGGTTCAGGGGGACTTCGACTACCCAGCTTTAAAAACTACTACTTGGCAGCTCAGATGAGGTTTATTTCATCTCTGTTTGAGGGAAGTGACACCCCTTCTTGGGTACAAATAGGACTACATCCCCTGAAAGAAAAGATTCACAACGATTTTGTATATAAATATGACTCTCGAACTGTAAACAAACGGACAAATAACCCCATACTGAGACACCTGATTAAACTATGGTATGAGGTTCACAAAAATATTGGACTGAAAATGGGACTATCGCCTAAAACACCTTTAAAACAAAATGGACTCATACCAATGACTCTGGACAATAAGATTTTGGATGTATGGCATCATAAAGGAATCCAACGCCTGGAGGACTGCTTTGATAAAAGATTGTTCATGTCATTTGAACACTTGAAAAGGAAATATAACCTGTCTAATCAGACCTTTTTTTGCTATCTTCAGATAAGATCCTTTTTGAGAGCTAATCTTGGTCCTGAAATGATCTTACCTGTAATGAGTGTCATTGAGAGATTCCTGTATGAGGGGAACACATGTAAATTCATCTCTAAAATGTACTGCTTGTTGATGAATGAGGGTCCAAAGGCAGGTTTGGATAAATCCAGAGTGAAATGGGAGTCAGATCTTCATGTCACAATTAGTGAGCAATTATGGGAAGGTTTGTGCCAGGACAGCATGTCAACTACTATCAATGCCCGGTACAGATTGATTAATTATAATATTTTACATCAAGTGTACCTTACCCCAGAAAAACTGCATTCATTCAAACCTAATCTCTCAGAGATGTGCTTCAGATGTAATATTGAAGTTGGTTCTTTTCTACACTGTACCTGGCATTGTACCAAAGTGAGCCCTTTCTGGCATGATATCTGCTCCATTTTAACCAAAATAACAGGAGTTAGTATCCCATTGAACCCTGAATTGTGTCTACTAGGGAACTTTACGCTCGTTCGTGGCTCCTTCACCAATGCACAACTTAAATTTATGAAAGTTTCTCTCTGTGTTGCTAAGAAATGCATTGCAGTGTCATGGAAATCTGATTCCCCTCTTTTGAGTGACAGGTGGACTTCGGAGATGAATAGTTGTATCCCTATGGAAAAAATTACATACTGTCTGAGAAAACAAAATGACAAATTTTTAAAAATTTGGCAACCATATTTAGACTATATCAGCAAAATGTCTACACCAAGAACGTAATTAAGTTCCATTTTGATCATGCACACTGACCACTTGAGTTTTTTTTTTTTTTTTTTTTTTTTTTCTTTGGGGGGGGGGGGGGGGGGGGGGTTGTTTCTCCCTTTTTCTTTTTTCCGATAAGGTAAGGATATTAGTCTTATGTTATATCTGTATACTGTTTGTATACTGATGTGTTTGTATATATTGAAAAACTGTAAAATAAAATAATCCAAAAAAAGAAATGGAGTCTCTATCCCAGAACAAAAAGCAACTGATTCCAGCCAAAGATGTCATTCCACTTGAGGGCAAATTAATAAGGCTCACATTCTTTAAGTTAAAGTTCTTGCTCTCCTTGGATATAATAAAGTTTAGCTTGAACCTTAACTTTTTAGTGCATACTCCAGAGGGGAATAGTCGCAACTCAAATGCTCAAGTCCAATTTGCAGAGACTCTGGTCACTTGCCTCTGCTCCACCTGTTGTCTTGAATTGTTGAGTCTTTTTAATCAAACTTCACAGAACTTATTTCTTATTTCTCACAGTTCTGTTAAAATATTTACACAGATTCACAGACACTCATGTGCCTGCATCTGAAGTGTCCTAAATGTGTTTGTGTTGTGGACAGTGTGACTGTAAATGTCCTCTTCCTCTCTGTGTCTTTGTTGTCCTGTAAATCAGGAGGGAGGTGACATTCAAGAAGTCTGAACCTGGCTGTGAATCAATCAGTTTTGGTTTCTGACTCCATGGAACAACCAGGCTATTCAGGATGTAAGTCCCACACCTCCTGCCTCCTGTAATCCTGTTACTGCACCTCCACTGCTCCCCCGCCTTGTTGGAGCGTAGAGGGAGGGTTTACACTGACATGGACACGGACATGGAGGATGCTGAGACTCAGAGAAAGACCTGGGTTTGTGATAGAGGAGAGTCTGACTACGGCTTCTTCTCTTTTGATGAGGTGAGGGCTAAGCTGAACCCCCAAGAGATTATTTTAATCCAGAATGTGTGGAGATGCACACGTTCTCAGATATACACAGGTCAATGTGAGGCTCCAGATGGACTGATGTACAGCTCCTCTGACTAACAATTGTTTTGATAATTGATTAATGTGCTGATTTTTTTTTTTAATTAATCAATGAATCAGACATAAAACACACCTTTTTAATAAAAATCAATTCCCCTTATTCAAAAGCTAGAACTGTATTGACCCGAATATATGACAAGGTTTTTTTTTTTAATGAAAATAATGTGAAAAAGTGGGGTTGTGGGGTCTAACCACATGCTGATAATTGTCTAGGGTCGCTACATGACTGCAACAGCAGAATGACCTCACTGCTGGTGTGTTGATCTGTCATTCACAGCAGTAACACAGTGACAGGAGATGAAAAATAGAAAGGCGCGATGATAGTCCAGAGCAAAGCAGATCAACAGTTGGGCAAATTGACAGACAACTGAGGCGGAGTCATGATGCAAATTTTAATATTATGATGATCAGTGCAGCAGAGATGTCAAACTGTCAGGCAGCCAAAAAATATCGAGTTATGTAGAGTAATATCCAAAGATGGCGCGCCCAAAAAGAATACCAGATCTATGCTCTAAAAATCAATTCTCATATCAAAATATCAATACCTTAGTCATTTGGGGTAATATATATCATTAGCAGGAACACAACAGAAAGTAACTAAGATCTTGTCTAAATGATATGTGGTTGGTGGAAACTACTTTTTTTTTCCACCTGGGTAAGTGTATAATGTGCAAGTGCAGTGATGTGCTGCTAAGTCAGTCGGCCACTCAGTCTCAGACTTGTCATGTGTGGAGCCATTCCAGGTCCACAAACAGCCAAGACATGGTTTGGACAGACGTCTCTGGCTTAGTCCTTCAGTCAGTACGTTTACATGCAGCTTAAGAAATCAGACAGCTTAGTCAGCACAAGATCGGACTATTAAAATGCATGTAAACAGCTTAGTCAGACCGAGAACGAACTGACCATAGC
Source organism: Labroides dimidiatus (assembly GCA_030710495.1). Lineage (NCBI taxonomy): Eukaryota > Metazoa > Chordata > Actinopteri > Labriformes > Labridae > Labroides > Labroides dimidiatus. The sequence continues at coordinate 20,519,258 of CM061147.1, forward strand.
TCGACTGACACACCTAGATAATGAGATGCGATCGGACTGCAGTTGGATGCACACACACACCTCCGCCCCTCCATTCTAGTGCACTCTGAGGGCTGCACTCCATCACGGCACCAGATCAGATAGGTTTCCACTCAAGTCTTTGTCAACTGTCATGTGTCAACTTACATCCATTCCGTTGCGGTTCAGCTGCATGGCTGGTCCAGCAGATCGCAGCTAATCCAAGATGTGATGCATCAATCGGAGTAGAGAAGATCTAGCAGGACAGTAAGTCATGCACAGAAACTACCTAAGAAGAGCCTGAGACTTTCAAAATAAAACAAACTGTGTCAAAACCGGATCGTATTTAGCTTTACCAATGCAAGAAAATGTGAAAATGAGCGAAGACATGCCAGGAGTCAACAGGTTTGAGGTTTTACAGCACAACATGAATTAAGAGAAGCTTATTAATGGAGACGGAAGCACTGGAACTCCTCGGTCTCTCAACTTCAGCTGTCTGTCAGTCCTGCGGCTTGCCGGACTGAACATGCAGCTGTTGTGAGTTGACAAACGCAGTCAACAAGCAGCAGAGTGGAGCTGGACTGCAGTATTTGAGGTGTGACCTGCTCACAGCCTTCCTGATACCTTCACTGATTTAAGAACACAAACATCTGTACTGAACACATCACTAACAACAGAGCTGTCATAGTATGAACATCAGGGTCTCTTATTCACATCCGGTGACGTGATTTTGTGAAAAAGGTGTTTCCATTGCACTTTTGCGATAAAATTCAATATCAAAATTTCTGAAAAACCACGTCATTAGAGCGTAAAAACTTTTCATCAAAATTTGAAAGGTTTTTTTTTTTTATTACGGTGTTTCCATTACAATTTTTTTGATGCAATATTTAGGTTTTGTGCAAATCAAGGTGCAATAGAAACACTGCCTCTGTGAGTCATTACTTAAAATCCAACCAGAAACTTGAGATGCTGAGTAGAGAAAGCTGTCTTAATTTGTTCACAAATGCAGAAAAATCCTTTAACTTTTGTGCAATGTTCCAGGCTGGATGTGCGGATGCATATACAAAGGGCTCAACATTTCACTCCTCTCAACTTTATCTGGACTCTTCTTGACAGCCCTCTGGTCAGAGAAGCTTTTATGATTATATCATGCAGTTTAACACCTTCAGAGAAAAGACTGGAAGCTTTTAATATCTGCTTTAATGTGTTTCTTCCTAATTTTAGGGGCTGAATGTGTCTGATTTTTACTCTTCAGCCATCAGCACCAAATAAAGAACTCTGATCCTGGACTTCAGAAACCAGACAACAGTTCAGTAACCAGCTCAATGATCCGTTCTGCATCCCGTCACTGCTGATTGATCGGCACAAGTCCCAGTGTTTATGATCGATATCTGTCAGGTTGGCGTTCCTGATGTCTCTCTGGTGGTTAAATGTCAGAGGCAGCGGGGTGGAGACACAGATTGAGCAGCTGTCTCTCGTCTCATGACTTTATCGTTTGGTTTGACCTCAGCCATCTTTATATCTGTCACATTTCCTCCTAACTCTGTTGATCACTTATGAAAGACATAGCGAGGCAAAGATGATTCCTGCATGACTTCTATCTGTGTCTGATATACAAAGTTTGTCTCTGACAACAGTTTATGTCCACCAAGCGTCACCTTGTTTCGTTTTACAGCTGAAATCTGCTGATTAAAAGGTGATAGTGAGGCTCGACAGATGCTGCGATGCCCCTGAGACCTTTGATCAGGAACAATTCCTAAAACAGCAGCGATGAAACCAGACTGATGAAGCTACTAATTTCACCCTGGAGGCGCTAATGGAGCTCGTGCAGAATCTGTAACTCAAATGGATTCTCTGAGCTGGAATCGTTTGCAGCAGTTTGAACTGTGGTGACAGCGTAAACAGTACATTTTTGCTTTGAAAGATTTAATTTTTTACAATAGTTTTGTCTACTTCTTGTATGTTTTGGTGCCTTTTTCACCCTTGATTTCACTCTTTCCTTTCAAGATAGAGTTGTTCACTGGAGTAAGTACATATATACACACCATCTGAAGTGAACGTCAACAGTCTGGAGATGTACCCAAGTTTAAGATGAGTAGACCAAAACACGCGTGAGGTCTATGCAGAAAAGGTCATGTGACATCCTTAAAGAGACAAGACAGGTGAGGTCATGAGAACACAGAGACATATGGAGGAGCCCTAAAGGACGAGGAGAAGGTAGTTTATGTTAACCGCTAAAAAAGAGGCGAGATCCCGAGGGGAGGAGTAGAGGTAGGACAGGTACGAGAGGTAAGACGGGTACGACAGTTTGCTCCCTCTGAGGCATGTCGGGGGAGCAGGGAGACGACGCTGCCTGCAGATGATTAATGTTGGGGTCGGAGTGGTTTGTTGAAGGTTAGATGGGGACTGAGGCGGGTGAGGACTGAGGCGGCGGTCCCAGTTCGCCGCCATGACACCTGCGGACAGGGACTTGCGGTGACTCGATTTAGAGACTCCCACTAGGCTGCTGATGAAGCTTCACTTGTCTCCCCCGAGCCTACCCGGCCTCAGTTTTCCCTCCACATGCTAAATTACATCCCAGAGACATTTATCATCTGCAGGAATTCAGCAGAGTTTCAAAATGTTCTGCTTCTTTAATTAAACCTTCTCTGACACAACGGAGAGTTCTAGAAAGCTCATTTTGTCCTGCAGAGAGTCTGAAGATGACTGCGGTGCCCCTCAGCAACAAACAGACAAAATATATAAATTTTAACAGCACATGACATCAAACAAGAAGCGTAATGATTTTTTTCCTCACAGATGTGACTCTGAGAAGGCTGAGAGATGAACAAGATGTGATTAATTTTACTGTTGCTGGAGTTTAAGTCAGAGTTTTCTTCCGCTGAGGACTCATAAAAACAAAATCCTGAATCAATGATCTCAACTTAGAAAAGTGATACTAACTGAGCAAAGAAACCACAGTCAAGCTGGATCCACTTAACTTATATCTATGCATCCAATCAGAAAAATGTTTGTTCTATTTAAACTCCTTTAGTCTGACCTGCCTCCACCTCCATCTCCTCCTTTCATGCTGTTTCTGACTTTATCTTTATCATAAATTTCATCACTGATGCTCGCTGTGTTCTGTATCCCAGGACTCTTTGCTGATGCTTTCCCTGCCTTCACTTTTCATGTAGTGCACATGAAGGAGAAACAAGGTTTGCACCTCCTGCCCCAGGCTTTGGCATTCCACATACACACCTGGAAGGGCACACCTTATTACATGCAAATAATTGCTTCCTTTTGGCTGCATAATGAGGAAACACTCCATAAACTTTCACTGTTATGCAGATGATACTCAGCTCTACTTATCAATGAAGCCAGCAGAAACGGTTATCTAAACTTGAAACTTGCATCTTGATAATATCAGTAAAATCAGACACATCTTGTCTCAGAGTGATGCAGAGAAGCTTGACCATGCTTTCATTTCCTCCAGATTAGGTTATTGTAACTCTCTTTTATCCGGCTGTCCCAACAAGTCTATGAGGACTCTTCAGCTGGTTCAGAACGCTGCAGCTTGGGTTCTGACTGGGCCCAGGAGGAGGGAACATATCTCTCCAGTGTTAGCATCTCTACACTGGCTACCTCTGAAATCTAGACTAGAATTTAAAACTCTTCTTCTGACTTACAAAGCTCTTAATGGTATCGGGCCATCCTATCTCAACCTGTCAATTCACATTGGATCCGTCTCTGGAGCAGAGTGCTGGATATGTGAGATCACAGGCTCACAGTGGAACCACATGTTGCCACAGGAATCACACCCATGACAACATAGTTGCATGATAATTAATTGGTATGTTAAACTCCCCTGGCCCTCCCAAACCTTCAGCAATTTCAGTCCTTCCCTTTTGGTTTCTGTTTGTGTCCTTATAGAAAAGATGTGTTGTGTCCTATATAATTATAAGGTTTTCCGACTCCAAGAAACTTTTCCTCGTCCATGACGTCAGATTTCCTCTGGGTCTGACCTGTTAATGACTTCTGGCCCTGTGACATAGTTTTGATTTACAATAGTGAATTTGAGATCGGCAGCCAGAACATGGTGCTGTATTTTGAAATGACTGGATACTCTGATCATTTTTCGTGTGTGTTCCATGGAGATTTACACGTCTCTGCAGTGTTCTCCAGCAAAAATAGAATCGCAGTATGACACTACTACTATGTATTATGTACCTAGATATTTGGGTTATTGCTAGTTGAACAGGTGTAGCTAATCAAGTGGTTAGTGATGTCAGAGACAAATTAAGAGACTCTGAACACACGTCACTCACATCTACGGAACTGATTCTTTTCATGCAAAGTTTAAAAAAAAAAATGATTTTAAAATAAAAGTCAGAGAGTGAAACTTTTTCCTATGGAAAATCTAACAGTCATACTCAATCAAAATCAAAAACACGGAGCATCCAAAACCTGCCTGTTTTTCCAAGAAACAGCCTATGTTTTCTGTCATTTTATAAATTCATGAAGAGGGAAACAGTTAAATATGTTCTCATGTCATCTCACATGCAGGAAGTACGCTCTTCTTTTTAGCCCTCCCTCAGCTCTAGAAGGCTCACAAAAACTGAATCACGCCATTGCAGCTGCACGAAAGAAAGTGAAATAAACTCATTGTTTTATCTGAAAGACGAAGAAATTAGGAAAAAAACATGGAGGAAAAGAAAGGTGTAAGTGTTGGAGAAAAGGACAAAAAGAGGAACAAAAAGTGAACCATGAATGCTTTAAAAACGTAAAATGAAAAACTGAAACATTTAGATCAGTGATGTCTCCATCCTGTAACAGCTGATTCCTCTCATCTCCTCTCCCTTCCTCTTGTTTATCCTTCTTTTCCACGGTCACATCTTGTTGAAAATAATCCACCAAACATGAAACATAAATGATTCAGCTGTCGTCAAACAGGAGGTCAGCACGGCGCTCCAGCCTCCCTGAGAGGCGAGCGGTCGGCTCTAAAAGGGAAAGTATGTTTCTCTCATTGGAGCATATGTTAATGTGAACTGATGCCACTTCACATATGGAGATAATTCACATCAATAAATAATGTGAGGCTGAGCGTCCAGGAGCTGCTGTTCGTCTAATCTGAATCAGGAAGTGATGAGGTCAAAGCAAACGGCAGTGTAGAGCCCCTATTTTTAATTTAAGAGCTTCTCCATGAGCTCTTAACACTCATCCCGCTGTGGTCCACGTTAATGTATGCTTCTGATGTCTCACGAGGAAAAAGTCACTCTTTTATTTATGATGTACATGTTTCTTTATGTTTATCAGGGAGATTCATGGGAATCCGAACAGAAAATGCAGTCACAAGATGAAACACACCATTTGTAAGTGCGACAGAGGATTACAGCCAAGGAGGGAAAAAACTCTTCCTGTTATGTGAATGTCATAGTACTTAAACATTAACACGTTAATATTTTGAGGATATAGTTTTAATTAAGGAAGATTAAGGTAGAAATACATCCTAACTCCAGACGATTATTACAGCCTAGATTTAATTTTGAAAGGACAGATCAGAGGAGCTGCCTGCAGCTGCCCAAACTTAAAAAAGGAACATGGAGCATCTTAGGAAGTTATGCTTCTCTTTTATTGGGTAAATTGACAGCATTTTATATCTTTTTACATCGACTTCAAACCTGTAACATAAATAGTTTGACTTTGACATTTTCTATCTATTCATTTATGTATTAATTTATTATGTAAAATTACAACATTAAATCTCAACATAACTTTTATTCTCAAATTACTTTTTTTCTTTTTGAACTTTTGGCATTTAATTCTTGTAACAAAACTTTTATTCTTGTGACATGGCAACTTTCATTCTCGTAACGCATCGAAACCACTCTGTAAATCTGCTCTACTCTGTGCTCCATCAGTTTGCTGTTCCTTACATCTACAGTCGCTGCACTGTTTGATTATTTTGAATGACCGAACCATCAACAACAGACCTCACCTGGTGTCAGACTACAAGAAAGAAGTAATTAAAGTAACAGTAAAAGGTACCAGAACAGCAAGGACATTATCTCTCTATGAGACGCAGAAGATCAACAAACATGTGTTTATCCTTCAAAGATGAGGAGTACATTTTTGAAACTCTGTTCTTTGGCTTTCAAAACATTTTACTTTATTTTATATTCTTTGTATCCACCTTGTTCCTGACTTCCCATGGTTCATAGCTGTAGTCTATTTTGCTCTTTCGGTTGAATGTTCTGTTTACGTCGTCTTGTTTTGAGCTAGGTTTCTGGCGGCAACGAATAGGCAACCGGAAGTGGATAACAGCCAGCGGAAGTCAGAACCCATAGGCTTCTGAAAAAACAAGTGGATAAACGAACTTGTGAGTTCAGGAGTGTCACAATTTTCTCCAGCCCTCATCATTAAAATGTGACTTTTTTTTTGTTTTCCTGGTATTATATTGATTTCCCTCAAACACTTCCTGCTCCACTCTTTGCTTCAAACTGTCAGGACATGTTTGTAAAGCGTTTCTGTATTGAGTGCTGTTTAACCTGCAGTGAGACGCTCAGCCTCCTGGGAAATGTGTCCCATTCCTCCTCTGCACCATCCATCACAGCCGCAGAGGGAGGCAGCCGGCTGTTTGGTCCCGAGAGAAAAGCTTCCGGCGCTGCAGGTTTCTGTTTAAAATCCACAGAGCAGAAGGACGCGGGTTGCTGCGATAAATAAATGCTTTGTGTGGAATAAATCAGCTGACAGTTTCATCGTTCAGCATCCGAGGAACACAACAACATCCAGACGGTGGAGATGCTCTTATTCTATCACATAGACAAACAAGGATAGGTTTAAGCTAAAGTTATCCATCATTTCAGAAGAAAAAGTCTTAATACTGTATGCAAAGATGACTTTAAAAAGGGGAACAGTCACTCTGCTTCTATAGAGAGGTTATATGATGTAAAAAGTATATCAAACTGTTTGCTGTTTGGGGAATAAAATGAAATTCAGCCTTAAACTCAGAGGTCTAAAATGTTTCTATTTCAAAAAATTTGCGAAATGTTCTTTGCTTCCTTTTTAGCAGGATGTGAGCTGCAGGCTGAAAACCAGGTAAGGAGAGCTTGCATATTCCATCACAGCCATATTTCAGGTTAAACACGCTAACAGTAATTTGAGTCGCT